>JAKJJM010007816.1:0-10143 GCA_021901965.1 Pipa carvalhoi
CCCCCCCCCCCCCCCGAAACCCAAACTTCTGCTTTAGGTCTCCTAGTTTTCTGCCACACAGAACATGCATTTTGGGTGCACTGCTATTTTGGAGATAAAAATTAAAATTGCCTCTTTATAAAAAAAAAAAAAAAAAAAAAAGGAAGAATTATAAAAAAAATAAAATAAAAATGCAGAACTGCATAGGTTTCATACAGGCTAGCAGATTTGATACATATCACTCTCCAAAGTATTTAGTAACAACATACACTGTACAATACTAAAGAAACAGGCAGGAGGTGTTCCTCCAGCTGAATCCAGCAAGTAATTTTAGGAGGAAACAGACAGAAATGCACATCAGGGTTACAGCTTGCATGACCTGGAAGACAGTGTGTATATGCAACAATCAAATTGCCCCACAGAGAAATAGAAAAGTTACATCTGTGGTAACACAAGGTCAAAATATAAATAGATCACTCGTAGTAAAATAATGCCTCCAAACCAACAGTATCTGAAGGGTCAAACTGACTCCAGCGATGTGTGTTAAGTTCAGAGTAACAGTTCTCAATTACACAAAGTGCTACTCAATGCTCTGTGCATAGATCCTGAAGGCAAACATCCAAAGACACAAGTTTCATGGCAGAAATAGTTCCTTGGAGGGAGAAAGGAGTGGCTTCAATCCACCAGCGGCAGTAGGTGTGAAGTAAACGAGAACAGCTGCTCGGTATCCATAAGCAAGCTGCACTACACTTCCCGGGTGCCTGGAGGAGGCAGACTCCACACCTCAAAAACATAGTTCAAAGTGCAATAAAGCAAAAATCTCTGGCACACCCGAGACTGAAGATTTAAGGAGTTATTCAAATAAAAAAAAAAAAAATGGCCAAGTAGAGCAATAAAAGTCTTTTATTGCTCCATTTGGCCATGTATTTATTTATTTGAATAAAGACTTTTATCTTCAGTCTTACGCTGGGTTCACACGAGCGTATTATGCATAGCGCATCATACGGTCGTGCGAAAATAAAAAATACGCCGTTGTGCATCCCCCCTATGGGGCTTACCTTGTTCCGGACAGACGAGTGTATCGCGTGTGCGAACGCCAGCTGTTGCATTTTTTGCCAGCGTACGGGCCAGAAAAAGGTAAATAAGTGGGACTCTTAGCGCGGCGTCTTTCAGTCTGGGTTTCACGAGCGTATAATGAGCTGCGCATCATATGCTTGTGTGAACCCAGCCTTAGGAGTGCTGGAGATTTGTCCTTTTTTTGCACTTAGAAATAGAAAGTTCTGCCTTGGTAAGGAACAAATTAGCAGCCAATACAGAGAGCGGCTACGTATCCTGCATAAAGGGGATACATATGCCGCTAGCTTGCGCTAGTGTCTCTGTATTGGCTGCTATTTAGAAAGTTCTTGCTGGGTAAGGAACTATTGCCACTATGAGACCTGTGTCTTTGGATGTTCCTGGATGCCTTCCAGTTTCTATGCCTGGAGCAATGAGCATCACTTCTCTGGATTCAGCTGGAGGGATACCTTCTGGCTGTTTCTTTATTATTATTTTTTTCTTTTAAATTGTTTTACAGTGTATTTTGTTATTAAATACTTTTGTATTTTAGATAAGTTGCACCTCATTTATTGGTGAAAGTTCCCTATATGCTTTGGAGGTGCTCCTATTGATATATTTTTTGAAAGAATTGAAAATACACTACATTTCCTAGATATATAAATACCCTTGAGATGATTCTTCCCGGGCGTCCCAAAGGATCTTGGTCAATGTATATTAGCAGGCGGTTTTGTAACAGATCTTTAGCTTCTACTGAGATTGTCCTCAGATCATTAGACATGATGAAAGGTGCTGCTAGGATCGCCCAAATTGCCAACTGAGATTTGGATTGTTCATAACTAAGACCAAAGTCTCCTGTAATCAACTGTAAACAAAAATCACAACACATGCAATATTACAAATACCATGGTGGCAACTAGCACAAAATTAGGCTTCGTACACGTGGCATGTTTATATTGTAAAGCTCATTCAGCAGAAATAAGAATTCACGTGAGCTAGCTCATTAAAGCACCACTCATACAACAAAGGCAGAAAGAGGCTGTATACAGGTGGTGTTTCCTAGGCAAGAGGAGTCTCTTAAGTTCTCCTCGTCAATGGAAACACTAGATGTAAAAGGTCAAACACCAGGCAAGCTATGTGAAGAGGAACGGGAGTGTAACTAGCAGAACAACCAATGTGGTTCTCTTCCATTTTTCTCATGACCCACACACCTTCACTGAGCTGATAACACATCGATAGGAATGCTAAATTCTGTGTGTGGGTAGGAAATGGATATTACTAGGTTACCATACATATCGCTATGGGAAATGTCAGGAAATACCTGTAAGTTTAGATTCCCTTGCATTTTCCCTACTTTTTCTGCCAACCATGCAGTCTCACATTCTGCTTATGCCACTCAGTTCATTGAATGCCCCCCAGTTGTGCTCTCTTTCTGCCCTCCAAAGTCCATCATTAAATTTTTCTTAAGAATTTCTGGATATCATTTTACTGTAACTGCTATGTACAGTAGTAATTATCAAAGTGACAGTTTACTCTACTCCTTTACGTCTGTACCAATGAAACACTCAGGGGCTTATTCATGAGAGTCTGAACAGTTGCCACTTCCCCATTTCCGTGTATTCAGCAAACTCTGCAATGTTGCAAATTTGTGTCCAATTAGGATGCTTATGGCTGTTGCAAACTTAAGGAGCTCACCACAATGCATGTTCGTGCACATGTGATTATGCTATTCAACAAGCGTCGAAGTTGTAAATTCGGCGAGTACTGAGTTGCATTCACCAGATCAAATTGCAGAAGTAGGGGCTTGATAGCAGGGCTCTGACGTGGCATAAACCCAACTGTTCACTCAAAAGTGACAGACTGTGACAACATGAACTATGGATACGGTGACATAGAAAGGGATTTATTATTCATTTAATGCAATTAGAGAGACATTGTGAGGAAGACATCGTTGCACTTCACTTGAGGAACTCGCGTCACTACACATTACTCTGCAGTCTACTATTGTTCAACTGAATACTACACAAGAAACGGTGTCTGACGCCATTCGCTTTTTCACTAAGGGAATCTGAAGAAAAGAATCAATCTGAAGTTAAACGAAGTCACACTTTTATGAAGAAGCCCCTTAATATTGCAGGGTACCATTTCTATCAATATTCCCTTGCCTCCATCTCCATGATTCAGCAAATTATTATAGCCGATTTCTTAGATTCTCTAGAGCTCCATTTTGCAGAATACAAAAGATAAAAAACCCCAGCCGTGACAGTCTATTTGTCAGGTCAGACAATACATGACAAAAATCAGGTATCATTCATGCTCACACTAGCTACTGACAAAAAAATTATAAAAAGAAACTTATACATAACTTTCAAAGTTATTTAGAAAAGAGACAAGGCTCCACATGTGTCAGATTACTTTAATGCTGTCAAAGGTTATCTTCAGCTTCTAGAATTTAGTAGGTAGCAATCAACGACACATAATATAAGTTAAACAACTGTTGATTAATCTATTCATTCATTGGTAGTATTGGACTGGGACACCAGGGCCAGCCCAAAAAGCTGAAATCAGGGTCCCACATAAAAATATGTTCCCTTGCACATCTTTTTTCCCCCCCTTGTCCAGAACATTGTTCAGGATGGCGACCAACTTTAGAACTCCTGCAGAGCTTTTGTAAAATACACTGGAGCCTAGAAGGTAGGTGTTATAAATTTGTTCTACCACAGAAAGGGCAATAATTTCTAGGTGAAGCAAATAGCACTTGGAAAATGTGTGGTTTCCAGATATGCTCTACCAATACTATTCATCTTCTTAATCCCATTATTGAGGTTGGACAGAAAAGATCTATAAGGCCCACACAGCCAGTTTAGGTTCCATTACATGCCTGAAGGGGCAAATCTAGCCCACAGACCTCAAGCTGGACAGCTTTGCAGATAACAGCATATTGCAGTAAACAGAACATAAAAAGAAATAAATTTGCTTTATGGCATATTCCATGGCAAAAAAATATAAATATGACAGATTCACAGATCTTAAAGACCGTATATTTATACAAATAAATGGAAATTGGAGCTGCTTTACCACAGATTCACAAGTCTACATTATGGTTTTTAAACAGAACTCAAGAACTATATCTTTCCATATAAACACACTAATATATACTGTATATATGTTTTTTTTTTATTTTTTTTTTTCCCCAGTATTTTACATCCAGCATATTTAATTTATGTATTTTAAAAGGAGCACGGTTTATGAATGTGACATAGAAATATATGTCCTAGTCACTTCTTCAAAAATCTAGGCATTCAGGGCCAGATTCCGTAAAGTGCGTAGTTCTGGGGAAATGCCTTTGCGAAGGCATTTCCCCGAAGTGCACGAGGCGTGGCCGCTCAAGTAGTCGCAGTCGAGCTTCATGCACTTCACGAGCAGGCGAACAGAGCGGCCGCTCTACCGCTCTGTTCGCCTGCTTGTGAAGTGCATGAAGCGCTACTATTTGAGCAGCTGCGCTTCGTGCACTTCGGGGAAATGATTCGCGAAGGCATTTCCCCAGAACTACGCACTTTACGGAATCTGGCCCTTAATCTGTAGAATGAGTAATGGTACAGCAGCATAGTTAATACTGCTGCCAAAGAAAACAGACTCCTTACCATGTCAGGGTCATTCCACCTTCCAGGGCCTGCAGCTGGCTGTAGAACATCTTGATTATTAGCAAACCACTCAATAATATCAAGGACACTGCTCCAAGAATCCTGAACGTCACCATAGTTTCGCCACATATTACATATGCTGCCCAGCAAAGAGTAGTTTACCTATTGCAATGGAAAAATTAAAGCCTTTAAAAATAAACCTACTTCACATAAAAAGGTCCTTACTCTGCAATATATCCATCAAGAGTGCACAATACACTGGCCTAATTTTGCATTTTCAATTTTCTTAGTAAAAATTCACAGCAAGGTCAATGTAAAGGAGTTCATTTTATACTGTGTTCTTGGCAATATCAAGCTTAGCAGATTTTCAGATTCCCTCTTATATTATTGGTGGCCAAAGCTAACAGGCCCAGCTTAAGGAATAGAACATTAATGCTGTAAACTTGATTGTGCCCCCATGAGGAGCTGGTATAAAAATGAAAAAAAAAAAAAAAAAAAATTTACAGTTTGAAAGAGCTTACCTTAGGGGGGAGACCCCCTTCATAGGCTGGCCAACTACATAAATACATGATTGGTCGTCCAGTGGCATTCAAAGCCGCACTCATTTTAGGATATCCTAAATGACAAAAGAGAGGCCCCATTAGGATCATGTTATGTACCAAGCAGAGATGGTAAATGAATTACCTGCTTTATGGCAGCTTCATCATGAATATACTAGTCCTGGGGCTTTTACTTGCTTAGCCTTTTTGGGCCTAATGTTGTGCCAGGCACCACTGATCTAATAGAGAGAAATTTTGTGAAGGAGGAATGAGAAAACAAAGACTATGGGGCTTATTAATCAAAATGACAATTTGACTGTTGACGTGAATTCTTATCACTTCGGGTTGCTATATTCTGATTCTCTACTCCTTATTCACTAAACAGAGGATTCCTATAGTAGCCATCTCTTGTGTACTGTGACATAGTCGGACCCCTTCCATCAGCCCCCTAATTCGCCACTTCAATCTGGCGAAGTAAAACTAGCAAAAGAAACACAATACACCTTGCTGAATTTGCTACTGTGACAGACTTCAGTGCTTGATGAATAGGCAAATTACTGGTGCACGCACAGGTAAAGTGGTGCGAAGTGCTCCGTAAGTCTGACTGTTGTAAGCTGTTGAATTGATCTTGAATTCGCAGAGTTTGCTGAATACCCAAATATGGGGAAGTGGCAAATAAATGTGAATTCTCAACTTTACATGGTTATATGCCCTTTCATGAATAAGCCCCCATATATTTATTTTTCAGCTCTAATTCAGAAACACCAATTAAAACTACAACAGTGTAATTTGCATTAGCCAGGTAGGCTTTATATGTAGTAAATAAATTACAGCTTGACCAGTGTAAAAGTGTATCCATGGTTCACAAGGCAGGAGTTAAATACTTCTAGTTTACAAAGAATTTAGCGTAGATGGAGTGAAGAAAGAAAAGTCTCCTTTGTCTTGAATTTTTCTACTCTACATGTAAACCAAAATGATTGTGTATATGGGTACATTTACAAGTAAAACTAGGGTAACAATAAAAAAAAACTAGGTTATATTGTACATATTTATCGTATACAATATACAGCTGACAAACATGCAATATACAGTAGCTCAGTGCTAATATGTCCAGGAGTTCCTTACTCATTAAAACTTTCCCAATGTGGATTTTTACTATGGCCACCTCTGCAAAGAAAGGGGATGTTACAGTACTGTGTTATATCTAGGAATGCTGTGAGATATAGGTTTTATTCATTTTTAATTTGACAAGTTATTTAGAATAGGGGTTTCATTTATGACCGACAGAACATGCAGTCAGACAAGTATATCCATTTCATCTAACACTGTGAATGCCACAACTGGATACCTATAGCTTTTTCCGAGGAGTTTGAATAGCATCCGTCAAATTTTAACATGTCTACTTCCCAGGATGCAAAGGTATCTGCATCAATCTTAATGGTGTCCAGAGTAGTTCCAGGGTATCCACCACATGTATAATTACCCATGTCACCATAAATCCCCAACTTCAGCCCCTTAGAATGGACCTGCAAGAATGTAAATAGAAAGAAAACAAATGAATGTCTCATTACTTATCAGTGGTGCTTCTGTTTATTAGTATTTACCTTAAAAAGCAGACTAACTCAGATGACCCACAGCAAACATTCCTTTTCATCCTTATACATTAACAAATTCTTATTTTGTCCATGTTTAGAGCTCTGGGTGAAGCTATGGCTATAGATAATAAGGAGCTCAAACCCATATTCTAGAGTTTTTCCTGCTTTAACATAATGTATTTTTGGCGCCATAAGATGCACTGGACCATAAAACACCCTTACAATGTTGCGAATTACAAGCAAAAAGTTAGTGTAAAGGCAGTTTTTTTTCCCAATGCATTTTATGGCCTACAAATATGGTAATAGGTTCAGTATAGTTTCATTGCAATCCCCTCTCCTGTCTATAAACTTTGTGCTGCTAAATATGTTACAATCTGTTTTTGCAGGTTACCACAAACCAAGTCATCATGGGAAAACTAGGCATTTGTGTACTGGCATCAGTTGGTTGTGCTTTTCCCCCCCATGATGACTTTGCTTGTAGTAACCTGGAAAAACAGATTCAAACTTACTATGAATACTGCTAAAATGTGCCATAAGCAGGATAGTGAGGAGGCAGATTCACTATAAAAATAAACTGCTGTTCTGGGGAAGCTCTGACTCTCCTAAAAACCACAAACAACCAAAAGCAAATAAATACACTCACTTCCCAAAACGCACAAACTTATCTGTGGATGGAGCATGTCCACAGATTCTTGCGGGTGGAGCTCCCCTTGAAATCTGCAACTCAGCTACCCAATTGGTTACTAGGGGTTGAATTTCTTGTTCTGATTGACCAATCAGGAACCTGAACTGCTGAAGGTTTTCAGGAGCTCTGATACGGACTGCAGCTCAGTGGCCATGTCCGTCTTCAGCGACAGGTAAGTCAGTGGGAAGCAGTGTTGGGCTAGAGTACTGGGGTCCAGTAGGAAACAAGGGATCGGGACTCACTAAGCAAATTACTTTTTCTGGTCACTTTAATCCCCTATCTAGTTTCATTTGATTTAATTGTATCCTCTCTCATCTATAAACCTTTATCTTCTTTACACTACCCTCTGGTGCAGTCCAACACTGGTGAGAAGGCTTACTATTGGGCCATTAGGCGCAGGACTTTAAGAAAAAAAAGTGTGCCTTATCCAAAAATTACTGTAATACATAGCCTCTACACAGGTAGGGTTTTTCAGTTTTCCTACCTTTCTCTGAAACTGTATACATTGATGGCATAGAACACAGTGTGCATATAAAATCCATTTCTCCAATATTCCCATAAATACTTGGGAGAGCCCGATTAAGGCATTAAAGCATGCTCTGTGCACACATAACATCCTGGTTTGGTTTTTTTAGCCAATTAAGAGGATTGTGCTTGTGGTTGACATCACAAATACTATGAGGAACACTTCTGCTATGTCTGCATCATATTTGTATTATGAAATTCTTCATTGCTGGGTAACCTAACTTTCTGAATACAAAATATACATACATTACATACAGTGTGCAATGGTGATTTTCCATAGATTTCTACACAACCTACAGCTAAATACATTTGAGAATGCACTGCACATAAGGTTTCATTTTCATTATTTTTCTGGGTATTTTGGTTGCAAAAGTAGGAGGGTTCAGTTATGGTAACAAATATTATTTGCAAGGGACCAGAGATAGGCAAAGCTAGACTTCTTTTTAGCCTAAAACTCATATACCAATGGACTGGGTTTGACCTGGATCGCTTTCATATACTGGAATAAATTTCCACATATTTGCTACAACCAAGTACCATTTTGCTTACTACAGTCACTTGTGCAAGGCCATGCTTATATTCAGATACACTGACAATTTTGCACACATACAGAGGCACAGGCATATGTACATTTACGTGGGGTCATACATGTGCCCCGATATCCAATGGCACATGGATAAACACAGGTTCATATACATGTTCAGGTTAGGAGATTATCAAATGTAAAATTGTTATTTAAAGTTAAAGCCCAGATGAAACAACATATATATATGTGGAACCTATTAAGCATATAGCTGAAGTTTCACGCTATTTTTTTTTTTCTTTGCTGGAGACAAAAAATGAATGCGTTTTAAGTGTTTTATCTTTTGGGAAATGCCTAGTTGCTGTTTTACAGCTCATAAAAAAAAGAAACTAAAACCTCTACTCACTAAGGTGAAGAAAGTGGGTACACCTTTTTGCTGGAATAATCCCCAAGCTGATTATACTGCTTTTACCTGCCAAAATGCAATTTATTTTAACTTGCGATTTTCTACCAGAAAGGACAGGCAATACAGATTTCCCATACTCACATAGTCTGCCAGGGCTTTTATTCCACTTGGAAACCTTTCTGGATCAGGCTGCAGTTTTCCATTGGCGTCTCTTTGTTTCTGAGCCCAACAATCATCAATAGAAACATACACATAACCAAGATCTCGCCAGCCACTGTCGGCCATCTTGTCAGCCATGCTTTTAATTAAATTCTCACTAAAAGTGAATTCAGAGTAACTCTTTTGTTTGCGTTATTCATGAAAAGGTCTTCCCTATATTTGAGCAGCATTATACTGACAAAATTAGTTAACTATAAAATAAAATTTCAATACTCCACAAATAATTACTTCAAAACATTATTGCTAATATTAGCCAAACAAGTATTCAGAAACATTGCAACTGATGATTTTTTTTTCGTTGACATAATATCATGGCTTCCACTTATATTAGGCAGCAGGAAAGGATCTCTGTGCAAAATAACCCAACAAAATATAAAGTACACCTTAAATGTAAGGCTGTAGGTGATAAATACACATATTTTACAATAATTTGCAACTGCCATTTCATTTTTTTTTTCTTCTATGTAACTTGTTACGAACTTTACCATTTCCACTTTTAAACTAAAGCTTATTGGATCAACGTTATATTTTTCTGCCCCATATATTATTGGATGTGAAGTAAAATAATCCTGTACATTGAAAGTTAAATAAACTAAACAGTTAAATGGGATGTTCACTTTTTAACATTGTATGTTGTAGATATCTGTATTCCAAGTTGATTTACTAACTTAGTAAGTTCCAAATGGGCCATTAATGCACCAAAAACCCAGAATGATAATTACATAATATTTAGGCATATAGTTAGGGGTTTGTCCTTACTGCTTATAGTTGTAAATAACAAACAATGTATACATGTAACAGGGCGACATGCCACTAAGTAGTAAAACAGAGTGAGACTAATCTTGCAATACATTTCACATTTCTTGGAGGGGCCTTTTAAAATAAATTTCATTTGATGAATTTTGATAAAAGGAGAAGTAAACAGTCATTTGGTCAAAGGGCGATTTGCAAGGAAATGGGGGGGGGGGGGGGGGG
>JAKJJM010007837.1:0-15491 GCA_021901965.1 Pipa carvalhoi
ATGCCATTTTCGATTTACATAAATCGAAAACGGCATTCTCGTTTTCGAAATCCGGATTTCTGTTTTTGCTAGTAAATGTAACGAGCGGTGCTTCTATGTGAGCATAGATCAATTGGCTGAGCGCTGCCATTTGAATTTAGCTCCGCTGACGTCATCCGTGACATCAGCGGCTCCTGATTGGCTAAGGCCAACCAGGAAGCTCTGGGGGAGAGATTGGTCTCCCCAGTGGCTGCCAGCATTAGCAGCTACATGTAATGAGCGGTGCTTGCATAGAAGCACCGCTCGTTACATTTACTAGCAAAAACAGAAATCTGGATTTCGAAAACGAGTTTTTCGAAATCTGGATTTTGAAAATGAGAATACAGTTTTCGATTTATGTAAATCGAAAATGGCATTCTCGATTTTACTAAATTTTAAGAAATTTTGCCCTTGATGAGATGAAAAATGGAGGCCATCAGTGCCGAGCCTCATGTGAAGAATTTGGCATATTTCGGTTTGCTCAGAGTGATATTATCTAGCAAAAGACAAACCAGGTTAGCATACTCTTTGAACTTAGACAAATATGTATGTTTTTTGTACTGCAATGAACAAAATTAATTTCCTAATAAAGGGCGCTCTTATTTATTTGTTTCTTCAAGTAGTCTTGCATGTACACTATTCTACCTGCATGAGCATATAGTAGATGCCTGCAAGACCATGTGCTGCTCCTAAATACTGCTTTTTGTGCCACTGATACAGTAGAGGGCATCGTTCTGTTTTGTGCTCTTCTCTTGAGAAATTTTTTCCAGATTCTATAATTGCATCTATAATCTGCAAATAAAAGAGAGAGAGAACTTGATGAAATACCATAGAACCTTTAAATGATTTTTTCATTTTTTTGGCTTTAGTTAAATACACAACAAACAAAGCAGGAGCAATAAAAGCTGGAACTTTATTTTTCAGATTAAAAACAGTCCTTTTTGGGAAAAAATAACATAAATTTCACACTAGCCTGCTTAGTCAGACAGGTAATCCTGTGACATCAGACCCCTTTAAAGGGAGAAAAAATTGAGAAAAAGGAGAATATATAATATTCAATGTTTTTTCATGCAAAGACACATCACATTTGACATTTATCCCCAAGGGAACATATATTTGCAGATAAAATATCCAATATATTTATAATATAACGGTTCTGTGACCAAAACCCTATTTTTACCTTTGCAAACTTAATATACTTACAAAGTCTAATTTTATTATTGGGACTATTATATGGGACAATGGGAGATGCCGCATACCCTGCAACAACCAAACTGTGAACTACAAAAAAATGGAGGGCATTATAATTTATCACACGGACAAAGGAGGGGTACAACTGTGAAAATCTGCAACAACAGAAAAGGAGCGCAGAACCAACTCCTCTAAGTGTAGTAATTAGTAACCAATGAATCAAATGTGAATCGTGACAAAAAATCACTCTAGTGAAAGCAATATAGTGCAAAGTAAACCAAATGGTATAAGGTGGTGCCAAAGTGTGCACAATCTTCCAAACGTGAATTACGCTGTGATATTGTGATGGTCAAAGAATCTGATTAGACCCCGCAGTGCTGATGCACTTACCAAAGGGATATGTAGCGTCAAGCAGATATCCAAAACCAAATGGTCATATACCAGAAGCGATGATTCCAACAAATCTCCCAACAAATGGCAAAGATGAATGAAAGAGGTTGGTAATATATTCAAATGTAATTTAATAACAGCATAAAATATCCCCTTACATATATAATATAGACCACGTCCAGAGAGGCTCATGGGAAAAAAGTCCAAGTGCACTAAGAACAAATCTGTAAAGGAGGGGTACAGTAGCTCTAAACCTTGCAGACTATCATGAGGAGACCAGATTATTAAACGATGGATTAATATATAAAACCCAACAGAGGATTTATATGAAAAACTACAAAAACTCTAAAAACTCTTAAAACAAGGATGAAAAAAGAGAGAAAACAAGTGAACAAGGATGAATTTGACTTCCTGAATGCAGAAAATTCCACCAATGCAACATTTTATTATATTGTGTATTAAAATACACAAAAATAGTACCAATCCACCAGTTTGGCCAATCATATTAGGGATTAACTCCTGAACTTCAAACCTCTCAGAATACACTAACTATATTTACAGCCCTACATCTGCAAGATGGAAACATATCTCATGGATATGATACGTACTAAAAATTGTAAAAAAATAATTGAATAAAAGAATTTATACAGATGGGCAACAGCAGACATACCATATTTATACACTAATATTATTCAAAAGAAAGGTGTGGAGGCAGTTAAACACACTTTAAATGAAGATAAAAATATGAAGGAAGAATAAAAAGACTTCATCTTAGAATTCATACTAACTCATAGTTATATTTTGTTTTATGGCACATACTATGCATAGAAATGATGAACAGCAACATGTACAAGATTTGTAACAGCAATAAAATATATTAGAGGGAAGAAGACCTACAAAGATCATTCTCTGGAAGAGAGATATATTGATCATATGTAACTGAGATGAAGACTCTCTGATTAATTTCAAGAAAGGATTGAATAACAAGAACCCACATATGTAGTTATACACAGAAACTAGCAGCAAACCAGCAAAATTAATGAAAAAGAATCAAAAGAAAATGCTCTGTAAGAAACTGTCTAGAAATATATGTGAACTAACTAATAAAGAAATTCAAAAAAGCGGATACACAGAACCAGAACTAATGGAAGCTGGGAAGAAAATGGAAGCATGTGTAGGAAATTATAAGAGTTATATTGGAAATGTTTGCAGTCTGTTTTATAGCAAGGCTTGAAGTTGCTTACTCCAGTAGATGTCACTAGTAATCAGTGTTTCAATACTATGCATAGTATTTTAGGGAAGAAAGATTTCTCCCAAAGTGCAATGCAGGATTAAGTCAATTCCTCTTTCAGGGAGGGAAGAGGAGAGACCTGTTTTAGTCTAGTTAGAGACAGAAGCTCTTTCATAGCTAGGTTAGTGAGAGTGTATTTTAGGATATCTATCTGGGCAGTCTTGAGCTCCATCCAGGAGAGAGTGGGTTTAGTACTCCCAGGGGTGTTCTTTTACAAGACATCTCAGTCAGGGTATAAATGATAGCTTTACAGCTAGGCCTCTTCAGAAATCACTGCAAACCAATCCTTCCAAAGGATCCCTACCTAGTGATTGAAAGCTACACTGTCAGAACTGTGTGAGGTTTGTAAGTACCTGTATAAAGTATTCCAGTTTCACTGTCATTCTTTAAATGTTAACCTGTTATAATAAACTTGTTTTCATTTCCTCGCTACAAAAGGAATCTGCTTTACGCTAATGTACCCAGCCAAAGTCCGATTGAATATCAATAAGACACAAAATATTTCACCCAAATTTATAGTGACCTGATACTCTAAACCAACTATGCAACACTCATGATGCAAGATGATGTTTTTTTTTCTCCCTCTCTCCACTCTATCTTTTTCTTTCCCTTTCCCTTTTTCTCCTCCTCTACCTCCTACAATCTAACAAAAATATTAAATGGGGAAAAAATCTTGTACAATGCTGCTCTTTACACATTCATCTAAATATAGAGAGGATTTGGGGGCGCGAGCGAGAGACATGATCCAAATACCTTGAACCAACCAGGCAATACCCGTGATGCATAATAATGATCCCCCTTCTTACCTTTCTTTTTTTTTCCCTTTGATTTGTTTGTTTCTTTTTCCCTCTTCTCTTCTTTTCCTCTTTCCTCCTCCCCTACCTTTTATGATCTAACTAAAGCTTTGATAAGGTATATGCAATAATCTCAAAATGTATAATACGCCCTGAATAGTCATCCTACATCAGGGGTTCTCAACCTGTGGGTCGGGACCCCATTGGGGGTCGAATGACGATTTGCCACGGGTCGCCACTCAACCCTTGTGCACTCAACAGCGCAAACGCAAAAAAATAATCAACACACTCACTTCAAACAATCACTTGATCTGATTGATCCATGGAGAACACTCAACCCACTGGAGAGAGATTATACCTGCTACTCTGAGCACACCACACACTTACCAGAATAAACTACTTCCTACTTTCCCCATCACTTCTACCAAAAGTATCCCAGACCAAAATAGCTCCAATTATAAATCTCAGACCACGGCAACATAATTATGAACCTAGACCTTACCTCCACTCAGAGAAATTTTCGAATATGGTCCTTGCCAACCTTGTTCACAAAAAGTGAACCCCTACTGACACATATAAAAACCCAATGGCAATCATACCAACACTACAACCAAGACTTCCAAGGCTCCCCCTCTGATCTATTGGGAGGCAGCAAAAGCAACACTCTGAGGACAAATCATTAGCAAGGAAATGTTTCTCAAAAAACAGACACACCAAAAATACTTACAACTGGCTGAAACAATGAATAAACTCTACATAGCCTTGAAAAAAACACTGAACCTTTGCAATAGCTCAAAGAGAGGCCAAATCTTTACTAGACGCACACATCGTAGAACACACAAAACATAAAACAAACAAATTTGCAGCCCTACTATACAGATTCAAAAACTGATCTTAGCAAACCTTCACAGACAATCCCAACAAAAATCTATCATTCTTGCACTGAAAGACCCCAAAACACGTGAAAGAAAACATTTAACAACTGAAATAGCTACAATACTCCACAAACCTTTACTCTTACTCCCAATCAAATTCATTCTAAAAAAAACAGTTCTGGGACATATTGGCCCTACAGCAAATAACAACATAAGACCTAACCTACCTAATCGCCCCCATAAACGAACAAGGACTACAAGCCACAATCAAAATGCGACAGAATGCAAAAACCCCAGGCCCAAACAGATATCTCAAAGAATTTTACAAATCAGTCTCAGAAGAACTCACTTCCACCCTTCTTGAAGTCTATAATCACATACTTCAAGGACACCCCATAACACAACAATACAACACAACCAACATCTCACTTATCAACAAACCGGAAAGGGACCCCGAGGACCCAGGCTCATACAGGCTGATAGCCTTACTTAACACTGACTACAAAATATTTACTAAAATCTTAGTGGACAGACTAAGCTCAATGCTACCAAAACTTATACACTCAAAACAAACTGGCTTTGTAAAAGGCAGACACTCCATCACAAACATTTGCAAAGTCCTGTCCACAATATACACCTACAACTCACCCTCACTAGCCAACTCACTCCCTCCAGCCTGCCTCCTCTCATTCGATGCAGAAAAAGCATTTGACATGCTAACCTGGGACCATCTCTTCACCTCACTAGAACACTACGGCCTTCGGGGCTCCTTCCTTACGGCAATTCAATCTCTTTATACAGCATCAGCAGCCAATCTCAGATAACTTGGTAACCTTCCAAAAATGCCGGGGCACTAGACAGGGGTGTCCTCTTTCGCCCTTACTATTCAATCTAGCCTTAAAACCACTAGCACTAACCGTGACTCATTGACTCCCACCACTAATGATCAAACAACATGATCTCTCCCTTAGTTTATTCACAGATGATATGCTATTATTTTTTCCCAAGTCAGATAAAACACTTCCCACAGCTTTAGAAATCATATATATCTTCAGTTTCTTCTCAGGATACAAAATAAATATAAATAAATCAGAACTCTACTGGCTTAAAGCCTCCCAACAGCTAAAATCCTCAATAAAAACCTTATACCCATTACAAATAACTACCATCATCATCATCAAATGCTTGGGGATAATCCCACAAGACATTTCACACCTATACGAACACAACATCACATCTGCAATTAAAACCATACCATCCATTCTCAACAACTGAAAAACTTTACCACTCTCACTGGCAGGCAAAATCACAACCATAAAAATGGTAATACTCCCGAAATTAACTTATCCCTTACTCATGCTTCTACTACTACTCATTTCAAGAAGAGACATCTGGCACATACACCACCTTTTTACAGACTTCATATGGGGAACTAAAAAGAAATGCAAAATAGGCCTCAACGCACTCCAGTTACCTATAGATAAGGGAGGCTGGAATCTACCAAGTCTACTAGACACAAACCTGGTCGCTCTGATGAGAATAGCTAAAGTCTGGATCACTAATAACAACTCCTATACTGATATACATTTTGACACACAGTTTATTGACGGTTTTCACTTAATCGCCCTGCTCCACATTAAAACAAATCATCTACCACCCTCCCTCAAGACAAATCCAAACATATTCAACATTATCAAAGAATGGCGGAAAGTTAGGAAAATGATGGAACTACACCCTCATATATCCTCATACCTTCCGCTGTGACATAACCCAAACTTAATACCAGGGACCCAACAAACAAGCCTACAATATATGGGAAAGGAAAAACAAATAAAATATCCCAATTCATACAACCTTCCACCTCCCAACTGTTAACCTTTTCGGAACTAGTCAAAACTTACGACATTGACAAGACCACCTTTTATGCTTACCTGCTTATATTTGTATAGCTGAATTGTACAGCGCTGTGTAAATTTGTGGAGCTTTATAAATAAAATTATACATACATACATACCTGCAAACTAGATATTACATCAACTCCTTGACCTCTGAATATCCCTTGATTTGGGAAGAAATACCACTTGACTCCATCATGCTAAACTCAAGCTCTACTCTACAACTTCAACATATAATTTCTCTTTTACAACAAAAACCCTTGAAACTCTCACAGATACGCATCAACACCAAATGGCAAACTCAAATACCCAACCTAAATGACCAGCTACTCTAATTAAAACAATTAACCAAGTCCGCAAACTAATTCCTGCAATGAATCTCCACGAACTCCAATTTCAAACCCTACACCAATCCTACACAACTCCATTCATACTCAACAGAATATCCAAAACCAGTAACTATCAATGCCCTAAATGTCTTTACTCACAAGCAGACTTCATGCATTGCTAGTGGAGCTTCCCAAAAACCAGGAAATTCTGGAGTCAGGTGGAGTGATACATCCTCTTGACTACTTCACAAAAAAATCATATTCACTCCCACTATAGCACTATTGGACATTACAACCCCAACAGACCAACACATATACATGCTAACACCATTTACAAAATTAATTCTTCTAGCAGCTAGACATCTAATTGCTCTTTACTGGCTTTGTCCATCAGCACCTACAATCCAAACTTTAAAAGATAAACTATGGGACATGCTTGTGTTGGCAAGATATGATGCAATGAATGACCGTGAAAAACGAATTAAAAAACTTCTACTCCTGTGGACCCCATACTTAATGACCTTAAGAAAACCACAACAAAACTACATTCTCTCACCTTTTAAACACACAGCTTACTTACTTAAACTACTGCTGGGACTTTGGGATCTAAATTAACCTGATACCAAGATCCCTAGATCTAGAGGGAACCGGAACTAGAGGGCTTGGTGGAAAACACCTCAAAAAGTGAAAAAATAAAAGACAAGACAAGGTGATTTTATTCCCCCAAGTTGTACCTACCCACCCACCCCTTACCTCCCTCTCAACCCCCTCCTTAATTTAACACCCCAGAACCAACTGTTTTGTTTCTCCCCCATTCTGCCTTATCCCTCTCGACCTTCCCCTATTAAAGGGAAAAGAAAAACAGAAAAAAATAACTCGAATAGACCAGATGCCAACAAAAACACCACACAGACAAAATGTTCATTTTGAATATATGTTCAATAATTCATTCTCAGATGTGATCCCTCAGCACCACAACAAAAATTGATCTGTACAAATATCTCTTCTTGTTTAATAAAGGTTGTTTAAAAAAAAAAAAAAAAAAGCACAGTATATTGGAGTTGAACAACCTTTCTTAAAGAGATACTACCAAGATTTGGGTTTGTGAGTACAATTTGTAAAATATTGAATTTTTACTCTAAACTTACCATAATACCACACTATGTGGGATATTTACAAAAGTCCAAAAAATTTTCATCTTGATAAGGGGGTTAAATATTGGCAATTTATTGATACAAACATTTTTGCCAATTTTTTGTCGATTGAGCCTGGTGAAAACCCATTATTCTCTATGAATTAGGTCCAATCATGATTTTCAGATTAAAAAAAGATATGCAATAGAAGGGGCTCTACATTGATAATACTGCGAAGTGTGGTGATTTCTACAGATCTATATTTATTGATATCACTCTTTACCAATATTGCCAAATTTTTATTTATAATAAGTCTGTAGAATCTAAAAGTTCAGCAAATAAAGAAATAGCATTTAAAAGTGGTGAAACATATTGAATAGGTCAAAATGACCTTAAAGGGTATGTAAACCCTGTCTATAAAGAAAGCCCCATTTACCTATTGTCAACCTAGGGGTCAAATGGCGATTTGCCAGGGGTCACCTAAGACCATCGGAATCCCATAGCAAATCCACGACTGCAATAACATTCCCATATTAATGTTGCAACTGTTACAATATTCCCATATGATAGTTGTGACCACAATATTCCCATATTAACGGCGCGACCACGACAATATTCCATTATTAAAGTCCCAACCGCGACAATATTCACATACTAGAGTCGCGACCACGACTATATTTTGTACCAAAGGGTCATGACACTAAGGAGGTTGAGAACCACTGCTGTAAAAGCTCCCAAATATAGCTCCAAATGTACAGTACTTGTACACACAGCACCATCTGTTGGTTGTAAAGTAAAAACTGCAGCCTGAACTGAAAAACAAGTGATGATGTTCTACTCTGTCTCGGAGGAAAAGGGAGTAAGAGAAGACCTAATTCAGCCTAGGAGAGCTGCTGAAGAAGTGGAAGAAAGAACAGAATCTAAACAGGAAAAATTAATTTTGTACAACAATGGTAGATTTAATATAAGTTTGCTTCTAGTATAATTGATATTTTACACATGAAAATTTCTAAAGAAGGACTTTGGAACCCTCTATGTAACCTCTAAATGCTGAGGCCCTAGTATACATTATTTATAAAGCCTTATTATTTAATATGCCAATACAGAGCAATACATAAAGCATAATTTTCTGATGTTTGTAAAAAAAAAAATAATTTAAAAAGTTGCCTATTAGTTCCCTGTAGATTTCCTGCTAGCTCCAACTCACAATAATTTACTCTCGTCTAGTTTAGATAGACAAGCTTTCAAGAGGTATGTCTTCCCTTTCTTAAGTCTCAAGCAATACTGAATTTAGGAATTACAACTGAGTTACAAAGCCATGAAAACAGGCATCTGTGGACTAACCCGACCACTCTAACCTACACAGCTGCATATTTTTTTTTACATGATATAGTTAAAACATCATCAATTACTGACCTCTTTTATAGAAGCATGTGGTACTGTGTCTGCACCAATCTCTTTATTTATATACAGCAGTGAATACAGGTAGCCAGCTCTACCATATAACAACTCATCTGGAAGCTCTGCATCTGTATTGACTACTCCTCTTTGCAGCTGGAGCAGCCTGAGACAGAAAAAAAGAACACAGAATATTAAGAAGAAGTAACAAGTGGATTGCACAATAGATCCTTATGATCTCTTTCTCTTCTGCCCCACCTCTAAATGTGAAGATGATCCTGACGCAAACATAAATTATTGCTTCTAAGAGTGAAGGGTTAGTAAAGTTCTGCATAGAAAAACTGATCTGAAAACTTATATTTAGGAATATGGTTTCTTTTAAAATCTACAACAAGTTAAGGATATTGGGGCGAAATTTATTAAAATCGAAAATGCCATTTTCGATTGAAATATTTTCGAAAATGGCATTTTCGATTTAGGAATTCCGAGTTTTTCATTCGAAAACCAGGAAGCGCTGGGGAGAGATGAGTCTCCCCAGCGGCTGCTGTATTCAGCAGCTTAATGTAACGAGCGGCGCTCGCATGGAAGCACCGCTCGTTACAATTAATAGAAGAAAATAGACATTCGGAATTTCGAGTTTATTTGAAATTTCGAATGAAAAACTCAGAATTCCTAAATCGAAAATGAAATTTTCGATTTTAATAAATTTTGCCCTTGGACTAAGAGAAAGGGTGTGCTGAAAATTTGCACAGTAATACAGGACAAAGGGTGGTTATAGATGGAACTTTTTTGCATCTTTAAATTTTTCTTCATAACACTGTAATTAAAGTGTCTACATTTGCACATGGCTTTTTCCAGGATTATTTAATTAACTATGAATTCTGTTTAATGGAGTAATTACACACTATGGGAGACTGGGCAGATAAGTGAATGAAGTGAAGAGAAATGAAGCTGGGTTGTAAAAATAAGCAAGTTTATTTTAAAACTATAATTCTAATTAAATCAAAGGTAAAAAAGGTCTCCAGTATCAAAAAATTGGCCACAGTATGTGGAACCAGACAGCCACTACATAGACTTATTCAACGGAAGAATAGAATACAAAGGGGAGAGCTTCAAGGTACACAAGAGTAATACAACCTATGATCGTTAATTAGATTTCACCTGGAATATTGGGTACAGTTTTCGGCACCCGTCTATAAAAAGGGACAAGAATTGACCTAAAGGGTTTTAAGGTTGTCCACCAAGTTAATTAATGACATTGAACAGTTGGACTACAAAGAAAGCCGAGTTGGATTTGTTTACTTTCCAAAAGGGATATTATTCATATATATACAGTATATATATTACAATAACTTTTTCAAAGGTTAGAATGATTTATCTAGAGAAAAAAAAATGGAACAACTGTACCACATTTTTGCAGATCTTGACATTTATTAAAGTTTGGTTTTGTTTTACTGCAAACTTAATGTGTTAGTGTACTGTGCTTTTTAAGGGTTTTCAGCCTTCTACCTTACTGTGAAAAATAATAAATAAATACCAGTTACTGCAGTCATCCTGTGTCCAAATTATACTGAAAATGTTTAAATTTGTTTACTTTTACTAATCAATAATTTCTAATCAAATTAGCCCTAAGGCTAATATCATTAGCCTCAAACACTTTCCCATTCTCTTATTTGTATACTACTGGGAACTGCATGAAAATAACTGTAAGCTTTTTAACTGGTAAAATGCCTGAATGTCTGTAGGCTATGATATACCTGTAAGTGAATGTGAGGGAGTTTGAGCTATTTTGTCACTACAAAAAGCTACTGTGGCAGTAAAACACCTTGGGCGAAATTTATTAAGAGCGGAAAGACTCGATTGAGTCTTTTCGCTCTTAATAGTGCGAGCATATCTTATAAAATGTAAATTACTGAATAAGATAATTAAACTAAAGAATCACTCTTAATTAAATAATAACAATTCCTATTTAAATGGACTCAGCTGTATAGCTTATGGATATTAATCTCAAGCTTTTTTTGCAGCAAAAATGTTACCACTCTATGTCTATGAACTATTCTCCAAAAGGGCATATATCATAGGGTTTTATCTATAAACAGTAAGTGTGAATTGCTGTTGTATAGGTGCCCTTGCATTTGTTGCTGCTACAATTATATGTGGTACAAAGTCTGAAAGACAATCAAAATTCAGCACCTACATTTCTGCTACATATCACTACATTCTTCTGTCTTTAACAAAGGCATATCTAATTATGTGAGTCTTAACAATTGACTACAGTGCTTATTTTCTGGGTTTTAGCACAGTTGTAACAACTGCAGTGAGTATTCTAAACAGTATGCATGGGCCGCTGGTTCAGGGAGCTAACAGGCAACTCACAAAGTAATCACTGGAAAACTGAAAAATATTAAATCATGACCTAAGTAAATAAAAAAAATGCTTATTTTGGAACTATTATTGAAATAAGGCTTATAAAATGTATTTATCTTCCCCTTCAATTTGAAAGCCATCTTAGAGCCTTAGAGCCACATTCCGGTAAGTCTGAATGTGCCCGATCGAAGTGATTTTAGCGCGCCGCCGAAACTGTTGCGGACAATTGACACTCTTCAATATGCTTGAAGAACAGACGAACAGCGGCAGACAAAACTCTTCGATCGGGCACATTCAGTCTTACCGGAATGTGGCCCTTAGTGCAGTGCTTCACGTTTTGTCATAATACCACATTTAGCAGAAATAAACATTAAAGGAGAACTAAAGCCTGATAAAGATCTAATCTTACAACAATGTACCTTTGGTATGGAGCTTACTATGCCAGTTTAGAATGATCAAGCCCTATGGCACTAATGATTTGTGCCCCCAAAGTTGTAGCTGGAGGCTGACATCTTTATAATCTTGGCCAGCCTTCACCATTAGCCACTGGCTCAATTGGGAAAATGCCTGTGCATAGTATCAAGTGAATGTTCCTTTTCTTCGGCTCCCATTGGCTCTGTTCTCTGCGGATTTGGTTGCTACTAGCACAGCGAATCCACGGTGAATACAGCCAAGAGTCAAAGGCGTCAACGTTGCTCTCAACCTAGTTGAGTCAGGGGAAGCGCTGACAGGAGGTGGCTTGCTGGTACACTGCTGGGAAGAAGGTCAGTACTCCAAAAGCTGCCTACCTGTGCATATGTGGGAGGGAGGACAGGCAGGGGAGGGAGGGCAGGCAGGAGCAGTCAAGACAGTGCTTTTAAGCAAGGTGTTTTGTAAATATAACAGTTTATTGGTGCAGAGTCCTGCAACATGTATGGTTTAATATATATTTTCTTTTATATGGATGAAGTGAAAACACAGCACTATAGATACTTTGTTCTTTTCTTTGATTTAAGATTCAGTACAAATTTAAAGAGGATCAAATACTAACACACTGTTCTTTCTTGCTTTGCAGAGTTAAAGTTATATATTTTTGACAGTCTTAACCTGTATTGCTAATATACTATTTTTCATTCCCTAAAAAGTTCACACTGAGAATGTGTTGAGCCAGTGGTTAAGGGTAAAGGTTGGACAAGATTATAAAGATGTCAGCTTCCTGAGGCAACTTTGGGGGCACAGATCATTAATGCCATAGGGTTGGATCATCCTAAACTGGCATTGTAACTTCTATACATAAGGTACATTGTTACAAGATTAAATGTATTTCAGGCTATAGCTCTCCTTTAAGACAGTGTATAATCAACATTAATTATGAATCAACTTAAGGCCAATCAAGCAGGTATTTTTCAATTGAGTTATTGCTTAAGTATCTAGTTATCATACATTGAACAGCTATTCAATAGATGCTTACTTTGCAATGCATTCTTTGGACTCAGTCTCATTTTGCAGCTTGTGGTAAACAACTGCACTCACAGCAAGAGGTCCTGCATCTCCACACAAGAAGCTGACCCTCCTTCCATTTAGGTTCCGAAGAATTCGCTTTACATAGTCAAGAGAACGCTGCAGGTGAGCCTGCTCCTTTGTAACACGGAACAGCTGCAGGTACAGCAAGGCTATGCCTAAAACAAAATGTCACAAAATTGTTCATTCAGTTTTATTCTAATCACTGGAATATAATATCACAAACAGCAACTTGGTTAGTTGTGAGCGTCTCTTTTTTCTAATGACCTAGGACCAAGGCATAGGATTCCTGGGAAGAGTATGTGAACAACAGCCTGCGCCAAAAGTAGTATTTCTGAACAGGCTAAGAGTAAAGCAGCCTAAGTCGGAGAGATCTCTTGGTTCCTTTTATGCTATTGTTCACCAGTTCATAAAAGCAAGTGTTATTAGAGGGGCATAGTATTGTCACCTTTACTTTGGACAGTAGAGTCTGTGTAACGTTAAGAATGAATGAGCTTAAGGTTAATGACAAAAGATTCTATGTTGCATATGGAAACAATTTATTGTTAGAACGTATAGGGGTTAATCTCTAAAGTGAGAATTTGACTGTCTAATTCTGAAACAGCAGATTCCCATAGCAAATCCGTAACTGCGACAATTCTCCCATTATAAAATCGTGACCACTATAATTTTTTAAGTTGCAACTTTGACAACATTTCCTTTGTAAAGTCACGACTGCGACAATATTCTCATTATAAAGTTGCAACTGCGACAGTAGCAGTCTATTGCAACTGTCTTTAGCTGGCGAATTCACACCTTTACACAACAATTCGGACTTTACAGAATAACCCCCATAGTGTGAACACATGCCAAGCAAAGCATCCTTCTCATTGCTAGATTAGAAAAGGAAGGGATAATGTTAATTTCCTTGTATGGAACAGCTCGGAACTTTAACTAAGGATTATACAGATTAAAATTTGTTTGAAGATAACAACATATCCAAACATGCACCACCCATTGCTTACCTGTATATCCAGTATATGTGGAGCAGTCATGTGGGTCTGCAGTCTTCAGCCCTTCTTCCATCTGCTGAAGTAAGTCACTAATTTTTGCTTGCAAACGCCTGGAAAAACTTCCCGTGATCTATGTAGAAAATAATGTATCCACAATTATAACATGGTTTTATTTCTGCTCATCCCAATGGCATAAAGAAAAAGCTCTGCAACTCACATGATTCAGGATTCAAGAAAAAATATATGTTATTCATCTACTTTCAGTACTTTTAAAACTTTTTAAACATTATCAGCCACTAGTCCAATGTTAGAATGTGCTTGATGGAAGTAATTAGAAGTCACAAGAACATAATCCTACAAGCTTTCATTTGTACCTTTAGTACCAAAACCTACATATACATACGGCAAAGTCAACCACCACTGGCGGTTTATACTGGAAACACACAGGCTGGAAAATTTCAGTATAGAGCCCTTTATCTCACAAGACATTGCCTTTCATGACCCCTCAGCTGTCAATCCATTTACATGAAAGGCCTGATGCCTGTGCTTCAAAGAACTGACTACTTACTGCACATGGGGTTCCATTAAAAAACAAAATCTGGAAAGCATTTAAAAAGATAACAACAAGACATTAATTCAACCTTTATTTTTTTTTTAAATGAAAAATCAAAACAAGATGTCATTGGATTTAAGGAACACTGTGAGGGTAACATTACTTTCACAGAAAAATTCAATCTTATAATCTACGCTAGCTGTCAAAATACCCAGTTCTCTATAATCATACTGTACAGAATCTCTAGTGGCAAAAGAAAATGCAACAACCAGTGTGTATAAAGAGACAGAATCTAAAGCTCAAAAATTCAACCATTGATAGCACTTTTATCCCTTTCTTTATGGAGGGGACAGGTGCAAACAAAAGTATGGTATACATTTCTCACACATATTTACTGAAGTAACCAGAATCTTAATTTCATTTATGCTATATTATTCTGGATCTGAAAGTATGAGAAAAATTGAGCAAATGCTCAGTAGGTGCCTTAGGTTATAGCAATGAAATGCATCAAATGTGATTGTGGAAACATGTAAATCTAGAAAACATAAGACTGTAATTTCAAACATACAGATGAATTGTAGTACGTCACAGTATCTGTATGGGGAACTCAGGGGCTGAGCAATGTAGCTCCCAGTAACAATCTAGGTTTGTTACCATTAGAGCAGTGGTTCTCAACCTTTTTATTGCCATGACCCTTTAGTACAATTCCCTGTGATTTGGCGACCCCCGTTCATTAATTATTATTGGGCGACCCCATTCAAACAC
>JAKJJM010007873.1:0-10077 GCA_021901965.1 Pipa carvalhoi
AGTAGCCATAAGTCCTATGGCTAAAAACTTTTGGGCGAAAGATCTCGATTGCGGAGGAGCGCAATCGAGATCTCGCCCAATGCCATCGCGAGAATTCTCGCCCGTTTAAGACCGCAAAGGCTCAATCGAGTCTTTGCGCTCTTAATAACTTTGCCCCATATGCTTTATGTACATTAAAGTAAATATGTTTGTTTTGATAATATTCCCTTTCACTGGCAATACAGTTTTAGAACTTTATTGTGTGTCGTTAAAAATGTGCATTTATAGATATGTGCTATTACTAAGATTATGTTAGTATGTTGGAGAATGATCTAATCATGCAATATACTCCCCTTTATTAAAAGGATTATAGAATCAAGTGTGGGGAAGTGTGATCCTATATTGATGAAAAGTGCAAAAACTCTCCAGTTTTGGATTAGAATGAGTTCAAAGTAGATTTTAATTAATGCAAGAAATAGTCAAATTTAAAAACAAGCAGAGACTGTTTGACACAAATTTATACCTATATAAGAAGAGGCGTATTATAAATATAGAAACATAAGAAAGCCACAGTTTGAAGTCATCCCCAGGACATATGACCAATGTTTATCTTTAGAAGGAATTGTGATAGCTCTAAATAGAGGAATGCCCTTCTCAGTGAGGCCGATCTGGCAGTGACTGGCATTTGGCATATTTAGGATACGGAGGCCTTAATTCCTAATGGAGGAACTTGAAAACTACATGTGTACATTAAAGACAACTACAACAATTTTTTTGACTTCTTATGGTTCACCTAACACTCAGTGGGGCTACATTGGGTGTACTTTTCCCTTGTTGGTCTTGGACATGTCCAGAAATGTACCCAACTTCAACCTCCTACTGACTGAGGGAGGTTAGAGGGGAAACTCTTCCTCTCTGTGCATGTCCTATGCTATTTTATAACAAATATATAAATGCTGTATTCTCAGCAGGCAAATTGGCTAATAGCTGGCTTTTCAAAATGGCTACATTTTCTGAAATTTGAATGAACATGCCTGCAACCCATGACTTGGCTGGAGGGAAGCAACAGACATTGCATTGTCAGCAAGTAAATGTCATGTGAAATTAGCACAACTTGGAATTCAGTAATATAAAATGACAAGAACAAATAAATATGTAGACTGTGGGTGTTAATCTATTGTCAGTTGCGTTACTTCCCTCCTTTCATCTGAACTTTGTGTTGGTTATTAAAAATAATTTAAGGGCACTGAATATCTTTATTAACCAGAGGGGTAAAATCAGTTTACGATTCCACATTGGGCTTTTTGGATTATCAGCATTGGTGCAATTTATTATTTAAAATTGTCCTTGTAAGCTACCCTGTGTGTAAATGAACAAAATATATCCTATTTATCAATGAGCCAAAGGGAAGCTGATTAATATATATAGACCTGATTAGAAGTATGGAAAGTTGATACCTCTGGTATCATATTGAATTTAACTATCTACCCCAGCCTTCTAGCCAACAATTTAACAAGCTACAATATGATTAAAGTCATCTAGTAACATAGAATTTATTTACATTATGTAATGCTGAAAAGCCATTCCTGACATATCAAACTCAGTACATATGCTTGTTCTCGTTCACAGGTACAATATAAAGCCGATTATGAAAAAGCCAAGGGACCCACAGGTTATCATACTCTTCCTGCCACAGAAAACCCATTGCTCCGGCAACTGAAAAAAGCAGGCAATGCTCTCAGTGATGTACGTACTTGGGATTTACTTTGTTAACACTAAATAATATGAACATCACCAGTTAACTAGATTTGTTTCATATGCAGTGTGGTTTGAATAAAGCCTTAGGGAGTAACTTCTAAAGGTCAATTCAACGTTTTTGATTTGTTTGCTGTTTTTCAAAGGTATTTTCTTATTCCCTGGACTTTTAGATCCCACTGATTTTATGAAGGACAGATAAAAAAAATCTTTCATATTGGATATTGATAAATATTGATCTGACAAAACTGACACATTTTGAACTGTTTTGAATGTGATTCCCCTTTCATTGCAGATCAGTATCAATATTGACGCATAAAAATGTATCTGACTGTGGCAAATTGACCACACCTACTCCATAGGAAATAATGTTTTGTTTTGTTTTTTTTGCCATTTTAAAGCAGGTGAAAAGTTTTCTCCGAAAAAATGTTTTTAGAAGTCAGTGAAAATGTTAATATCAGCATATTTCACCGTCTTTAACAAGCCAATATTTCACCGTCTTTAACAAGTTAATATTTCACCGCCTTCATCAAGCCAATATTTCACCACCTTTAACAAATCAATATTTCACCACCTTTAACGAGCCAATATTTCACCACCTTTAACGAGCCAATATTTCACCACCTTTAACAAGTCGAAAAATGTTTTGACTTTTATAAAAATCCCCCTTTGATAAGGCGCACTCTTAAATTCCAAACAATTTCCCAGTCTCACACCTTCCATGATGACAATTGGCGAAATTTAAGAAAGTCGGAAAGACCGCTATAGGTCTTTTAGACATTCTCGCGGGAGGTGATCCTCCCGCGGGAATCTCGTTTTCCCGATTCTGGAAATCGAGATTTCCGCGGGAGGATCACCTCCTGCGAAAATCTTGCCAAATTAAGCACGAAAAGACTCGAATCCGACCATTCAAGTCTTTTCGGGCTTAATAAATTTTGGCCAGTGACTGCTACAAATGCTAAATGCCAGAATCAACAGCAACTCTTATTTCTTCTTTCAGAAATTATACAAGGAATCATATGAAAAAGCAAAAGGAACAAGTATTAACTACTGTGATACTCCAAAGTTTAAAATCGACAATGTTCTCAAAAACATTAGTGACGTGAGTAGTTTGTTATTTTTTTGTAAACCAGTAAAATTGTGACTATATATTTGTATTTCTTGCATGGAAACAGTTGCGACATTTTAAAGAAGGAAATAGCACTACTAATACATTCATAAATATTCCTGTCCGTATCCTACGCAAGAATGCAGTTCATTTGCTAGCAGCGAAAAGGCACATTAGCCTAAAATATTTTATATATTTTTGAAGAGTACAAATTATCTGTTGTATCGGAACAAATGTTATAAAAGATGTAGTTTTATTTTAAAATTCAAAATTGTTTAAAATGATCTTCAGACTGTGTCTACAGCACCAACTTATTGTAACCCTTTAAAATATAAGGGATTTACGGTAATTAAGATCTGGAATTGGGATCACAAGTTAGAGATCCTTGAAGATTTCCCATAGAACAAAATGTAATACTTGATGTTTTCCCTCAAAATGTCATGAAAATATATTTTTTTCTGTTTTTATTTCAGCTCAAATACAAAGACCATTATCAAAGAAATATTTTGGGACGTCATATTGGCAGCTATGAAGATCCCTACATGCGTCACTGTGCCAAAGTCTATAATATAAGAAGTGATGTAAGTATTAATTAAAACGATAGTATATAGTATAGCAAATAAATGATAGAAAACAGAGTGAACTCAGTCTAAAATAATTTTCTGCCCTTATTAGAAAAATTATAAAGCAGATTATGAAGAGGACAAGGCCAACTGCTACTTTCCACAGACAATTACTCAGGAGTATGAAGCTACTAAGAAATTAGATAAGTGTAAAGATGTAAGTATAAGTTATAATAATATACATTAGAAAGGAGGAGAGCTCTATTTACAAGGAGAAATGTGTCTTGCCCCTTTATTTAAGAAGATGTTTATTTATTAATATCTAATAATGGAAAATTTATTTTCAGTGAATTTTGAAAAAAAACTATTAGCCCCTCTGGAAGAGTAAAAAAAATCAGATTGCTAAATAGTTTTGCAAGTTTTTCTCATGATTTTGCCATTTTTTGCTGCATATTTGTGACACATTTCATATATATTGAAAGCATTTTCAGTGTGATTTTGTGGTTTTTGACAATATCTAACCAAATGTCATTTAATTTTGCATATTGATAAATACTGTTTTGGTGAAAAAAGATTCAGAAAAGCAACAAAATCAAACACGCTGTTATGGCAAAATTTACTAAACTTGAAAAGACCAATTTTGCCTTTTCTAGTTTTATTCCCAGTAAATATCACTGTTCGATTGGGAAATATCAATCGATTTTTACTGATCTTAACTTTTCGATTGGATTTTTCGATGGAAAATTAGCCTTACTTTACATTAGTACTTTGACTACTTGTCCATCGAAAAATCCAATCGAAAAGTTTAGATCGGTAAAAATCAATTGAAAAATATTGATCACTATTTTCCAATCAAACAGTGATATTTACAGGGTATAAACTCGAAAAGGTGAAATCGGCCTTTTCGAGTTTACTAAATCTCGCCCTTAGAAGCCGGTGATAAAAAAAACCAAAAACAGGCAAACATTTTAGAAAGCTAACTAGGTAAAATGGACAAACCCTGGCCATGATGAAATCATAAAGAGAGAATTAAAGGACGAGTGACACTTTTTCTTTTCCTGATGTTACTATTCCATGAATCATTTTTCATTAGAAGCTGCAGAAATGTTATTATTGTAAAAAGTGAAAAAAGAAATGTTATAGCAAAATGCAGTAAAAATTGGTCAAAATTCACCCCTGCTAACAAAACATTAGGGAAATCCTGCTGTCAAGGTGAATCAAGGTGATTAAATGACTGATTCTACCCAGTAGAATGAAAGGGGACAAGTTGAATAAGACTTTTTCATGCGTTCCATTGATTGCTGCTTTGAGCTATTTTTTTGTACTAAATGCATGTTTCCCACTAACCTAATCACAGAGAAATGTCTGTCCACCAACAGCTGCAATAATAAAATTCAGTGCATAACTGGTGCAGTTCTGTTACTTCTGATGTAAAAGTCTCTCTTTGCACTATGTAAACACAGCCCTGTTTGTGAAGAAAGATTACTTTTCTTGTATCATTTGTTTGATCAGGCTCATATATCAACATTAACAAACAACAACAACAAATTGAAAGCATATAAATACAATTTGTCTCTTTTTCTTTAGTATGTCTACAAACAACACCCAGATAAAATTAAATTTACTCAAGTGGATGATTCTCCTGAACTGATCCAAGCTCAAGTGAATTCCAAGCAGCTAAGCGATGTGAGTACCCTGCTTATACCATAATACTGGAACACATTGACTAGGGTTACATTGTATAAAGGGTCATTGACATTGTACAAACCTTATTTAATTCACTTTCTTGACTATTATGTCCTCGTTTCTCCTTGAGGTTGGAAGATCTGGGAAGGCTTAGCTAGTTTTTTTTGTTTTTGCATGGATCTATATATTTTAGCTGAGAAAATTGGGATCATTTGGAAACAAGCGTGCCAGAGGTTTCCTATTAAATGTAAATGAAAGTTTTCATATATTGCTTCACACTTTCTGGGAAGATGTCCATTAACTAGGTTTTAAAGCATAGATTTGGTTTACCAGTCAAAGCTTTGCTCCATTTATAGCTCATCATTGTAGTCCAATAATGTGAAGCAGCATTGCCTGGAATGCAATGTTTTGCTTCAAAATGCTCTATTTTCATGGATTTTCTTTAAAGTGACGGGAATCCGCTGGCATTTAAACACACGTAGATCGGTGATCAACCGAATTCAACGCAACAGAGATAATATTCAAACACACACACACAAAAAAAACCTAATTTAAATGTAAGTTAATGTAATGGTGCAAATCTATGATTGTTTGCAGTTTTATTCTTAGGTCAGTTTCTAAGTGTACATATCGTAGATCAAAACGTGAACACAGGCTGGTTTGTTAAACTGTAAAGCTGTATGAAACAATTAGCATTAATTTAGGCAAATTGTGTAGAGGGTAAAATCAGATTTCAGCCAGCGAAGCCTTCCTAGAGGAAACTAGGTAATCCCACTATTACATGCACTGGGCAGTTAGTAGCCAGAATATATGGCCAGATGATCATTACCTGTTTGACCCCTACCATGCATGCTAGAATGCAAGCCTATCCAACCAAAAACTGGTCACGCAGATCTTCCTGTGCAAGCTTAGCAAAGACAATAGGTACCTTGTAGTAAATATTATAGGCCGGTCATTTATTTTTAGACCAGAAGCATATCTGTTTTGTTAAAGAGATGTTACTGCATGAACCACATGATGTATTTTTATCTGAACATTAACAGAATGTACATACCCCAGAAATATTTCATACATATGTCTTTTTTTCCTCTTTTTTTTTTAGCTGAATTATAAAGCCAAACATGAAAAAGAGAAATTTAAGTGCTCTATTCCAGCAGATTCTCCATTTATACTTCAGTCAAGAGTCAATGCTTACAACCTGAGTGATGTACGTATGCCATCCTTTATAGCATGGTGCTAATCTGAAATTAGCCAAGTTCTTTACTAATTAAAGGCAACAAAAGCTATTGTGAGTGGCCCTGTGCCATTCATAAGTATTGCAAAATGTACTGTCTACAGCTGCTGCTTGGATGCTGGGACTTATAGTTTAGCAACATACGAAGCTACAGATTCAAAGATAACTCTAATAAACAGCCCCAGGCAGGCAAAATAAATGTCAATAATTATTTTTTAGAAAGGAAACATTGTAGTTCAGGAAAAAATACATGTTTTCTGGCGCAGAGATTTTATATTGATATTTCTTCTTTTATAGAAATGGTACAAATATGACTGGGATAAAGCAAAAGCAAAGAAGTTTGACATTAAAATTGATGCAATTCCTTTAGTGGCAGCGAAAGCAAACAGAAGAAAAGCTAGTGATGTAAGTAAAGAAAAATCGAGTTTCCCATTTTACCGTTGCCCTTTGTTAAACTTACAATGTCATTGTGATGTCTCCCAACTTTATCTACAGGTAGCGTATAAGAAAGATTATGAGATGAGTAAAGGAAAGATGATCGGAGCTCTTAGTATCCAGGATGATCCAAGAATGTTACTTTCAGCAAAAGCATCTCGTAACCAGAGCGATGTAAGTTTCCAAGGCTTGTGCCATAAAGCAGAAATCTACAACTGAATCCAATGTGGTAGATCTAAACTGATGCAGGAAGAGTCCCCAATCTAATGTATCATGCCTTAGTTTGCTTTCAGTATGGACTCTCAGGTTTTGGGGATGTATGGGAGGTGGGTTTAACCTACCTTTACATGTCCTTCATTAGACATAAAGATAAACTCAGTTTGTAATAAATAAACCAAGAATCCTTTAATTTTAAGAGTGGTCATTAAAGGAGGGTGAGAGATTTGTGTATTGTGACCTAAAGAGTTGTTTAGTATGATAAAACTCCAAGCTTGACAGACTAGAGTTGATTATTTAGGCCAGACTACCTGAAGATTATTCTGTCACAAACTACTTGCAGGAGTGGCCCTTGGCCAATTCAACCATATTTCCTCTTTGAACCAAAAAAGCACAGAGGACGTGCCCTGCCCTTTAGAAAAGAAAGTTAATACGGTGTAGTAAGTTTGTAACACTAGTGGTTTAAAATGTAGTTAGAATGCACTCACAATGTGATCTCTTGTACTTCACCTTTCTTATCCTGTAGTATCAATAGCGTACATATTGCTTGTATTGGTCTCAGGAAAATTGCTTCATGAGGGAGCCCCAGATAGGGCGAAATGCGTTGGAGCTGATCTGTTATGAGTTTTTATACAAGATTGTTTCTAAGGTGCAATGTCATTGGCCTAAATCATTGCTTTTCAGACCCTTATTTTAATCTATTTTAAGACAGTTCTCATCTTTTATTTGCCTTTAATGTATGGAATATGCAAGACTCAGATGGCTACTTAGCTAGGGCAGTATTACTTATTCTTCCAGGGACTAAAAGTATAGAGTAGAGTGACAAAAGCATGTATTTTTTTTTATATCCATTGTATGATTGATACTTTAACCAAGAATACAGTGCATCTCAAAGATAAAAGGGGAACTCATGGTGAAGGGTTCTAGACTGCTACTGTCAGAAAGGCCTACAACTCCTATTATTTACAGTGGCCACAAGATGGTGGTATAATAATAGTAAGGGTTAACCCCTACTAAGCTACAAATGTTTTTGGTGTGATATTACAATAATATTTAACAGATTGTACATGAAATATCTATTAACAAACAATATGGCTTAAGGAAAATTTTATTTGCTTATAATTACAGAAACCCTGTGGTGACCTTCTGATTGAATTTGAATTGAATTTGCTTTTAGATCAACAGATGTTTTCATTTGTGTTTATTGTAAAGTACGAGTGCAATAGTTTAGTTACATGAATCTAATTTTCTTTTATAGATTGAATACAAAAAAGATTATGAAAACTCAAAGACCAAATACTCTGCACCTCTTGACATGATCCCTGTGCAACTAGCCAAGAAAGCCCAGTCTATTGCCAGTAATCTGGATTATAAACATTTAATTCATAATTACTTCTACCCTCCTGACAGTGTCAACCTTTCCTTGGCTAAGAAGGCCTATACTATCCAAAGCGATGTAAGTGAACCTCTGTTTGGTTTTATATCTACAGCTGCCTGACGTATTGGAATGAGGTTAAATCCTGGCATTGACTTTTGTAAGATTATGCAGTATTCCTACACCATTACAATGCTATAGGCAAAAATGTCCGATATGTTAAAAAAGCACAGTATAAAATTATTTACTCGTTTATTTGTATCTTTGTTTGTTAAAAACGGTGCCATGGTCCGTATTTTAACTGAATATTACCAATTAAAATATCAATTGCAGAGATATAAAGACATAAAAGTATGGGTTTATTTTATACAATGAGACACAAAGCAGGAAGACTTTAGTGCAATTTTCACGTCTTTAAATTGAACTGATTGATATTTTTCAATTTATTTATTTAAGTGATTACGATTGATCTACTTTGATTTGTAGTCACTCACACACACACCTACACTCACACACACACCTACACTCACACTCACACACATATGCCTACAGTCACACTCACACACATTCACACACATACTCACACACATAGTCACACTCACACACACTCACGCACATAGTCACACACATAGTCACACTCACACACACTCATGCACATACTCACACACATAGTCACACTCACACACACTCATGCACATACTCACACACATAGTCACACTCACACACACTCATGCACATACTCACACACACTCACGCACATACTCACACACATATGCCTACACTCACACACATACTCTCACACACTCACACACATATTCATACACATACTCACACACATATGCCTACACTCACACACACACATACTCACAGACATATGCCTACACTCACACATACACATACTCACAGACATACACATACTCTGACACACTCACACACACTCACACACACTCACACACATATTCATACACATATTCATACACATACTCAAACACATATGCCTACACTCACACACACATACTCACAGACCTACACATACTCTCACACACTCACACACATACTCACACACACTCACGCACATACTCACACACACTCACACACATGCGCATACACACACACACCCAGGTGTAGGTTTTTTGAACCAATATGTGCATGAACAAACCAGGGGTTCAAGTGCTTTAATTGTAACAAGCTTTTAGATGCTAATATTTCAGTTTTAAAAAAGCTATTTATTAAAATAAATAAGATCAATTCTTTACGTATGTTTATTTATATACATTCATATATTTTTTATATTCTAGATTGATTATAAATCAGATTACAACAGCTGGGTTAAAGGCTGTGGCTGGATACCGTTTGGATCCATGGATGTGGAAAATGCCAAAAAGGCTGGAGATATCCTTAATGAGGTATTAAAGAAGAACTGTAGTGCCAATATAACTGCCCACATACATATAAAACTCCTTTATACTAAGCCAATTGCTACCACAAATAGTTACAAAAAACATTTAGGGAGTAAATAAAACTTGCTGTTTGTTTCATTGTTTAGATCTAAAGAGAGCTGACATCTTGTGCTCCCCCCCCCCCTTCCCTCTTGCAGGTTAGGCAGCAGAAAAAGAAAAGGCTGCCTGACTGCTATTGGTTAAGCAGTGTGCTGTGCCTGACTGCTATTGGTTAAGCAGTGTGCTGTGCCTGACTGCTATTGGCTAAGCGGTGTGCTGTGCCTGAC
>JAKJJM010007874.1:0-19313 GCA_021901965.1 Pipa carvalhoi
AGATCTTTCACCTATAGAGAACATTTGGCGCATCATAAAGAGGAAGGTGCAACAAAGAAGGCCCAAGACGATTGAACAGTTAGAGGCCTGTATTAGACATGAATATATATATATATATATATATATATATATATATATATATATATAATATGCAATGTCAGGTCTAAAACGTATTCCACAAATCTCTATTTTACTAAGCATATTCATGCACTTATACAGGATTTGTAATGTGTATAATAATGACTCCATTATATGACAATAAAAAAAAATCAATGAATGTGTCTTGTAACATCTATAAAAGTTTGGTAGTATTTTAAGGACTTTTAAGACTAAGGCAGTGATTTGGGCATTGTTCTACATCCGCCGGTGCTGGGCTGTATAAAAGGAAGCTACCTTATATGTTTTATAAGCATGTGTAATAAATGTCTGTATTGTAGTTATTACATTTAAAATCTCACACAGGGAACTCATAAAGGCATCACTTGGACTAGCCCTGTGTTTTTGTATGTGCGGGTGTGCCTACTATATAATAAATATATGTCTAGCCAGATTCATAATGCATCACCTGGTATATATTAAACATGAACTAACGTACCCAAACCATAACTGATATGGTTAAAGTACAGGGTCTGAATGATACAGGTAGTGTTCAATTAGTGACATCATAGCATGCATACTTAATCCCTCATTGATGATTATTTATATTCTGCATTTACAGCAGGGGCTGTTACTTTAGAAATTAAAGAAGCTCTGACAATTAAATATCCTAAAGTACCAGTTTTTTACATTTTACCCAAAATTCCTAAAAATGCCACAAATCCTCCAGGTAGGGCTATTGTGTCAGCCAGGGACTCTCTATTACAACACCTTTCAATTTTTGTAGTTCATTATGGGGGTCATTCCGGTAGCTCCGAATTTTCTGTCTCGAATTCACTTATAGCGAACTCCCATTATAAAGTCGCGGCTGCGACTAAAAAATTGTCGCAGTCGTGATTTTATAATGGAAGAATTGTCGACTTTATAATGGGAGTTCACAATAAGTGAATTCGGGACCGAAAATTCGGAGCTACCGGAATGACCCCCTATGTATAACCTATTATCATTAAATCACCCACTAACTTGAAAGATACAATTGACTTTTTAAATAAAGTCTGTTCCTTTTCTTTAAATACACAGGAATACTATTTATGTACTATAGATGTTAACAGTCCTTACACTTCCTCTTCACTCCTCATCACTAGGGATACAAGTGTATGTATGTATGTACTGTGTGTACAAACACACACACACACATACATACATACACACATACATACATATATAAACTTGTATCCCTAGTGATGAGGGCATTACTTATATAAGAGAGGCTTTATTAAGGAACATTAATAATAGTGTCATGTGGATTAACTTTCTATGTACCTTATTGGACTGTATACTCAATATTAATTACTTTAGGTTTGACACCACTTTTTATTTACAAAAAATGGGTACCAGTCTGGGCACTAATGTAGCCCCTACATACGCCAATCTTTTTAAGTGCGAACTTGAAGATAGAATTTTTTTTTTACAAAATCCCATTTTTTCCCCATTCATTTATTATTACAATCGTTATGTGGACGACATATTCTTTATATGGAAAGGTCCACTCAATAAATTACTACAATTGGAAACTTTTATGAATAAAGTACATCATACGATTAAATTCACACTGACTTTTGATGCACATAAAATTAATTTCTCTAGATATTGAACTGACTGCTACAAGTAACACATTACAGACCACTTTCTACAAAAAGCCGACAGACCGCAATGCACTACTTTTAATAAATAGTTTCCACCCACCAGGAGTACACAGTAGTTTACCTAAATCACAATTTCTGAGAGTAAGGAGGATCACATCTACCGATAATGAATATTATCAACAATTAAATGTTATGCACAGCTTCCAACAAAGAGGATATAACACCACCGTCCTGAGATGGTGTATTGTAGATGCATATGTTTGTTGTTAAGTAGCCACTACACATATTATTTACTATACCACTGGCCTGCATATAAATATCATGTTATTCTATGAAATTATATATTTATATGTAGTAACAACTTTGAAGATATACTCTCACACTTTTTACACTTACATGACACACTTTAATGTGACACATGGTTTGTTACTTCACATTAATCACTTTTTCCTTAAGCTACAGTTCATAAAGCAAATTATACTGTATATATTCGTTTTAGTACACCAACTATTTAGTGCTAGTTCAATAAAAAAAAATGTAACTAGCCACCAGTAGAGGTCCTCATTTCCCACAAATTTGAAGGATTTAAATAATGAGGGATTAAGTATGCATGCTGTGATGTCACTTATTGAACACGTGATTTATACACCCTCACTACCTGTATCATTCACACCTGATGAAGGGAGGCTCAGTCCCCCGAAAGGTTATTTGTGAAGATGGCACAATAAATAGTCCACTTTTGGAGCATTTGGGATGTCCATTTCTTAAGATATATAGGGTGACCCGACTGGCTGTCCCATTCCCATAGACTACGGACACTTCACTATTTTAAAAACACAGGGTCTGACAGCCTAAACTGCTATATTATGAAGCATCAAATCAGTACCTGATCTGTAGTGTTATCTAGTACTAGTATATCACTGCCACCATATTGGATCCTCATTAATATGCTAATGAACCCTGATACATCATCACACGTAGGGGGAAGTTTATAAAGGTCATTTTAACCTATTCGATTGATTTTTCCAATTTACTCCACTTTTCTATGCTATTTTGTTATTCCCTGAATTTTGTAATCTGTAAAGATTGGTAACGATAAATATTGACATGTTGAAATTGACACAATTTGCTCTGTTTTCAATGTGAGTTCACCTTCCATTGCATAACAATATTGATAAAGATGGTATTTTTTTTACTTGAAAAAGCATCCAAGTGTGAAAAACTGACTTGTACAACTCCATAGGGAATAATGGATTTTTACCAGCCACAATCAGATGAACACTTTTCAGTGAAATAATTTGATGTGACAGCTTTATAAATTGGCAAACAAGCCAATATCGATATATTGCCAATAGTTAACCACCTTTACCAAGTAAAAAAATGCAACTTTTACAAATATCCCCAATCAATGAGTATCAATGAGCTGTACACTCAGTGCTGGCTTTCACACATGCTCTGTAAGAAGCTAATGCCCAGGACAACAGCTTTCTCACAGGGGGTGGAGCTAAAATTCTACAAAGGCTGTGTAGCTATGTAGAATAAAAAAATGTGATTTATTAGGGGACTTTAGTTCATTTTAATTGAAACATACTGTGTAGGGATCGGGGAAAAACTACACTGTCAAGCCATTGGGTGAAAAGCATCACGTAGGGCCCAAAGTTAAAACATCAAGTCTACAGTAATGCTTTATTTAGTGGACATCATATTAAGAAATCATTAACTGTATTTGACTTTACCAAATGAAAGTAGAGAATTGGGAGTTTAAGGTAGGGTTCCTGTTACTAACTACCAACAATGTCACTCAAAAGGTTTAGAAAATGTGGTGACCAAGTTTCAAATAACCTAGAAATTGTCTGCCATTGAAATTAATGTAAAAACAATTGTTTTTTTATGCAGCTATTCTCTGGTGACAAATTGGTGACATTGCCTTTTTCTTATGATCGTGGATATTACCAGTAGGTTGTCATTAATGGAGAAAAAGTTAGTAATCAGGAGAGGGCACTAAGAACAAAGTGGGAGACACAGTTTAGCTCTCACAAATGTATTTGCTGTTATTCTACTTCATTGTCCAAATCCTAAAGGGAACCCTTGTTAAGGATAGTTTTTAGAGAGGGCATCAGTTACAACCCCAGGGGAAGGTCTACTGCCTCACTCTCCCCAGATTCAGGAAATATACAGTTTTCTGTGGCAGTGCTGGGAGGGTACAAGCATATACTTACACAATGGGCGGTATTTAAGAAAGTCGGAAAGACCGGTACCGGTCTTACCGACTTTCTCGCAGGAGGTCATCCTCCTGCGAGAATCCCGATTTCCAGATTATGGAAATCGGTATTTTTCAATTTCCATAATCTGGAAATCGGGTATTTGTACTGAAAAATACCGTAGCCATTATAACTTATGACTACGGATCAGTACAAATACCTGATTTTCATATTATGGAAATCGAGAAACACCGGTTTCCATAATGTGGAAATCGGGACTGCCCAAATTAAGCCCGAAAAGACTCCAATTGACTGAAAATATTTCATATATAACTTTATTTTTCTATTTTATAGTTTTTGTGAAATTGGTGGGCATATTTATTGAACAGCAGTACATTATCATTGTTGCCTTTTCACCACAGTATTTCTGTTTTCTCCATTGAGACACAATACATGTAACTTCTGTTTATGGTACTGTTTTTGTTAGCAGCCACTCATTTGTGTTTGCTTGTGGGTATTATATGTATGTTCCACCCATTTCCCCCTGCTGGAAAGTAGGACTCCAGAGACTGAGGTGATCAGGGAGTACTGCGAAGTCAAAGGCTGTAAAAAGCAGAAAATAGGTACCTATCTCTTGTAGACTTTCCTATATAATATTTTAATATTATTCTAGATTAGTATAATTAGGTGGGTGTTCAAAATGATGATGCAGAATGTTATAGATAATTCCATTGTATGACTTCATTTCCCATGATTTAGTTAGATTTTGCTGTAGGTGATAATGCCAAATTACTGTATTGGGGTTCTGATAGGTCTGATTAGCCATTATTACACCCTCTAGTGTGGAGTCATCAGTGTAGCAGGTCATCTGTTGTAGTATTTACATTTAGGATTGTGGGTATTTAGGTAGTGGCTACAGCTGGGGTACTACATTTACATGCTGGTAGAACTATAATCACAATGTATGGAATAACAATAGGTTCAATAGTGAATATGCACATCTAAGGATACTACACAATGGGTGCATTGACCAGAATTGTTGAAAATTCATTTGTCCATGCAAATTCACTGTATGATAAATAACCCCCTTTTCTTAATAAATTGACCGTGTAACCCTGCGCTATAAGGATATCCAACATCTGTAGTTATCAAGTAGTCAGAACACCTATCTATTGTGAAAGGCATCAGTGTCCAGCAAATGTTATTAAAACGGCCAATGCCAAAAGGTATATCTAGATTGTAAGCTCTACGGGGCAGAGACCTCCAACCTCTTGTGTCAACCACAACCTATAAATATGTGTTTATCTAATGCCAATTTTTTTTTTTTTTTTTTGCTTTATTGCAGAATCTCCCAGCATGGGGCAAAATTTATTAAAATCGAAAATGCCATTTTTGATATAAATAATTTAGAAAATGGCATTTTCGATTTTGGAAATTCGGAATTCCTAATTCTTATTTGGAATTCCAAATTTATTCGAAATTTCGGGTTTCCATTTGGTCTAGTAAATGTAACGAGCAGTGCTTCCATGCGAGCACCGCTCGTTACATTAGGCTGCTCAATGCGGCAGCCACTGGGGAGACTCATCTCTCCCCAGCGCTTCCTGGTTGGCCTTAGCCATGACGTCAGCGGCGGTAAATTCAAATGGCTGCACTCAGTCAATTGAATTGGCTGCCGCTCACGTCATCCGTGACATCAGCGGCTCCTGATTGGTTAAGGCCAACCAGGAAGCGCTGGGGAGAGATGAGTCTCCCCAGCGGCTGCCGCATTGAGCAGCCTAATGTAACGAGCGGTGCTTGCATGGAAGCACTGCTCATTACATTTACTAGACCAAATGGAAACCCAAAATTTCAAATTTTTATTTGGAATTCCGAATAAGAATTTGGAATTCCAAAATCGAAAATGCCATTTTCGAATTATGCATATCGAAAATGGCGTTTTCGATTTTAATAAATTTCGCCCATAGTTTCCTATTACAGTTTAGTAAAGAGAAAAGTTTCTAGAAACACAGAGAAAGAAACTGAATAGAATTGAGTGGTGATGTTACAGAGGCAGTTTTACAGGTGCAGTTCATGTACAATTACAAGCTTGTTCCTGTTGGAACTTGCTGAATCTCCACCTTTCTCTCCATTAGAATACTGTAATTAAAAAGATAAACTACAATAAGTAATTGATTTGCAGTAGTAATTGGTACAATTACAAGTAATTGATTGATTTAAAACACTCATGCAGGTGTATGTACATGTACCGTTACAGGACATCCCAATTGGGGCTATGTGGGAAAAATATTATAGTCATTTTTTTAAAGAAATCCTGTATTTCCCTCAACATTTTAATTTTAGCTTCCATTATTGCCAGCAGCTGCTTTAATCAAAAACAATAGCACATTTCCTGCCTCCTGTTTTCACCATTATCAAACAAGAACCTTGATGAAAACAAAACTTTTTGCAGAAAAAATAGTGTTTTCTCCAACTTTAATGACTAATAAATACCCCATGTGTTAATGTATATATTTTTATGAGCTTGATAGACTGTGGGAGTTAATGACTAAAGTCCAAGGGGCTCATTCTGTAAAGCGAGAATTTGACTGTCGAATTCTCAGACAGCGGATTCCCATTATAAAGTCGCGACTGCAACTTTGACATTTCCTTTGTAAAGTTGCGACTATGACAATATTCTCATTATAAAGTTCGACTGCGACAGGAGCAGTCTATTGCGAATGTCTTTAGCTGGTGAATTCACACCTTTACACAACAATTAGGATTTTACAGTATAATCCCCCCAAGTTGTCGCATACAGGTGTGAATTCGCCACTTTCCCATATCTGGTTATTCAGCAAACTCTGAGATGTGGCGAATTCGCCAGCCAACAACCGTCGCACAGTACACAATAGACGGCTGTTGTCATGGTCATGAAATTGCTATGGCAAATTGTAGCAGTCAAGACTTTATTATGGGAATATTGTCATAGTTGTGACTTTACTATGAGAATTTGCTGTTTAGTGAATAAGGAGTAGAGAATCAGGGTGTGGCCACCCGAAGTGATGAGAATTCACTTCCACAGTCAAATTCTCACTTTAGTCAATAACCCCGTGTGCATATCTGTGTATGTTTTTGTGTGAGCATGGGAGAGATTGTGTGTAATTGTGTGCATTATTGCATGTGCCAAATGCTTTATGAAACTTCATCAGTATTAAAGGAAAGAAAAGAAATTAATATTCTATGTTTGTTATTTAATGGGGAAATGCAATTTTGCTTTATAAGGCTTAACCAATTTTCATAGATATTAATAAAATATTAATATTTATTATTAATTATTTTTTAAGAACAGATGCTGGTCTTGTAATTAATATCCCTCTCTAGACTATAAATATAGAAGGAATACTCACTGCATACTATAAGCCAGGTACTAGATTTTTACTTAAAAGTATGACTGCTAGAAACTGTATACAATGCTGCACCTGCTGAACCTGTTTGAGTTTTATGGTGGGACATGGGAAATGTAGTTGCAGGGGGACAATTTTGTTACACTGCTTGTGGTGTATACTTGAGTATTATGAACAAAAAAAAGACACAAAAAACATTTTTTTTTTAGAATGATTGCAGTTTATTAAGGGAGTGGTAAAAAGAAAAGTTTTACATAGAAGCATCTGGATAAATGCATGTTTAGCTTTGTAAAAACAAGGAATTTATCATTAGTTTTTGATACAAACCCATTAGTGCATTCCATTATACACCTATTCATACTAGCTGCAGAAAACTCTTTTTCTTTGCCTTTCAAACAATTAGCTGAACCATACAAATGGTTAAATAGGTTCTAGAATGAGCTGCAGTAAAAAGGGAGTTCTTTGAAACATTTGTGGAACTTAGAACACAGCAGATTGTCTATGTTCCACACATGGTTATATTTTACAGGTGCTCTTGACATAGGAAGACAATGTTACATACTGTGATTGTTTGGGGATTTTAAATCCTTCTGGAGCTTCTGGTGGTTTTTGATATAACTTGTATACTTGAGTTGCTCCCACTCCCACTCCCACTCCCAATCGCACTCCCACTCCCAAGGCCAAAGCTTGCCATTTTCCCACTATTTACAGAAAAGCTTCCACTTCCCATGCCTCCACTAATGCCACCACTTCCAAATCCTTGTCCACTGCTAACAGCATAGTGGCCTCCTGCCCCACTCCCACTGCCTCCTCCAATTCCACTGCCTCCTCCAATTCCATAGCCTTGACTTGCTTGACTTCCACTCCCATAGCTGGAACTCACGACAGCTGTGAAAAAGATTTGCAGTGTTAATCAGCATGTAAAAATGAGGCCATGAACATGTAATAACTGCTATAAAATCAATACTTACAGATATTTACTGGTCCAACACCTTCTCCTGCCATCCTGTTGAATAGAAAATTGATTAATATTTTTTCATCTACCTTAAAAGAATTTCATTTTATTTGTTTACAGAGGCCCGCTGCTTCTTATTACGCCTCTAAAATAACATACAAAATGGATGCATTGGAAGTCATGTAAAATATATGTTCTATGTGTTCAAGGGGATAAACATTCAATACAATACCTCGTAGAGGAAAATGATGTAAACATATATTCTTGGTTATAAACAATATTGGAATTTAGCTCACCTGCACTCTTCTCCCTCCAGAAGTTTCCTGTAGGTGGCAATTTCAATATCCAGTGCCAGTTTCACATTCATTAGTTCCTGGTATTCACGCAGTTGGCGAGCCATGTCTTGTTTGGCTTTCTGAAGTGCATCCTCCAACTCGGCCAGTTTTTGTTTAGCATCTTTTAATGCAAGTTCACCACGTTCCTCAGCCTCAGTAATGGCACTTTGTAGTTTGGCACACTGTATAACCAAAAATCAACTTAAGTATGTTACATTTTTCTGGTTAGAAAATAATGTTTCCCCTCATATTGTCATTAAGCCTCTTTTGTAACATAGGTTATTCAGTAACAGGAGCAAGTCTTGCCCACATCCATTAATGCAGAAGTAGCACAGGATATTCTTTATTAATTAATGCATTGTATAAGCTACAGAACACTATAACCAATTGGCTGCTATGTGTATGTTATAGTGCTTGCACAAACTAAACCGAGACACCTCAAGGTGTCACTGAAAATTAGAAAAACTACATATTGGCTTAGGCATCGAGTGTTTCTACCCCATATTAGAAACAGGGGCAATCTTTAGTTAGGTCAATTAACCTATAGCAACCATTCAAAAGTTTACTTTCATTACTGGAGTTTCCCTGTACCAGTAAATGTGTTGATTGGTTGTTATGGGTTACTAGACCTCAGAAAAAATTGCCCTTTTTGTTGAATATCCCTGTTTGACTGAAAATGCCTAAAGTTATTTTTTTGTAAACAAAATACTAATGACTGAAATGTAATAATCTTGGAATAGAGCAGGATCTTTATTTTTTACTAGCAAACAGCAATATAACATATATCTTTATTTAGAATTCTAAACTTTGACACAATATATGAAGAATGACAAAATGAGATATAAGATACTAAAGGAGCAGTAACACCAGATAAATAAAATAAAATCCCATTTGGTTTGGCATAGCAGTTATCCCAACATAATACATTTTTCCTGTTTGGGTGCCACACTCACCATCAGTTGTACATCTATAGCGCAAAAAAATGGTCAAGGACTCATTGGTTTTATAGGGCAATCCTGTTAAATTTCTTTTATTGAGATGCAAATAAACAAATATTTTGCAATGTTACCCCACAAAACATTTGCTTCTTTGCACCTAAATAAAAGGAATTTAACAGGATTGTCCCAGTAAGAGTGCCCTCTGTATGCACTAGGGTATTAGTGTGCCATTTGGCTTTAGTTATTAAATACCTATTGCTTTTTTATCTAACCCCATTACTGTAATGACATCAGTACAGTCTTTTTACTCACATTTTTCACATTATTCACATTATTTAAAGTAATAAATGTAAACATACCTGTTTTTTCACATTGTCAATTTCAGATTTTAGCCTATTAATCATACGATTTATCTCAGCGATTTCTGTCTTGGTAGATCTCAGATCATCTCCATGTCTCCCGGCAGACATCTGTAGCTCCTCATACTGTAAATAATCACCACAGAGAATTTTAAAATGTTTATTATCAATGCAACCTATACATTCATCTACATTGTTATCTGTGATAACCTGACAGATAAAGCAAAAAGCCATATATTCCCTAACTATAATATCATCTGAATTCTGACTGCCACAACTTTCTGGGTACAGAGTCGGAAACCATTAACCCACAACAATTCCCAGTGCATATCAATGGTAATCATTGCTCAAGAAGACACCCACCCAGGTCTATTTTCACCCTATAATAATTCAGTTTATTTGATAATAGACCTTTTGTGTATATGAGTATTTTGAAACCTTTTTTTTGGAGTTCTTCTTCATGTAACCTGTTTTGTTTTACAGATGTGAAGTTATTGTTTTTGTAAAATTTCATGCAGAATAATAAGAAATGCATTATATGAAGAAACCACTTACTTTGGTTTGATACCAGGACTCTGCTTCTGCTCGGCTTCTGTTGGCGATTTCTTCATATTGAGCTTTCACCTCAGCAATGATACTGTCAAGGTCCAAATTTCTATTGTTGTTCATGGTTAGGACAACAGATGTGTCTGAGATCTGAGACTGCATCTGGGCAAGTTCCTGGAAATTAAAAACTACTTTGTTACTAAAGTAATTTAAAGAGGCTATTCTAGAATTTTCTATCTGTATCCCAACCCAGTAGCCCAGCACTGCAAGGCAACAATGCTAACTGCTAAGCTGCCATAGAGGTGGGAGGTGAAGCTAATAAATAATTATGGTAAAAGGGGACCAAGAACAAAAAAAGCTTATATTGATATTAGCCTTTGATTTCAAAAGGATGACTACCCTCCCTAAGTAGAGAACATTGAGTTATTCCAGTACTAATATAACAGCAATTCATTTACTCAGATTTTTGCATTGAAGTATCAAAGATGAAATTAATAATGCTTGTGTATTGTATTATTACCGCTTCATAGAGGGCTCGTAAAAAGTTGATCTCATCAGTCAAAGCATCCACCTTAGCCTCCAGCTCTACTTTGTTCATGTATTGAGCATCCACATCCTTCAATGAAAGAGAAAAGAACATGTCAAGTGGAAAGAACAAGTCATTGCCTAGGTACAAAAGAAGATGCTAAGTTGTTGTCATAGACGGATTCACCTTTTTAAGCACCACAAATTCATTCTCTGCAGCTGTACGCTTGTTAATTTCATCTTCATACCTGAAATGTTAATGTTAAATATTCAATTTCATTGCTATCAATATATTTTATACTTGTACGCAACTTATGCTATATGAGCCATTAGAACATAACAACCTGCAATAAATGTTAGCAAAATACTGTAACACACATAACAAAAAATATATGAGCCAAACTACTAATGTTTCTTTTTCCATTTTATCTAATTTTTTAACTTCACTACTTGAAAAATGGTTAAATAAGAATATATCACAAGTGTACATGCAAAACAATCAGTCGGGTCAAGAGTGCATAATCCTTCATCATATGTATATTACTTTTTAATGTTTGCAATAAGTTTGAATTTTTATGTGCCTACAGAGGAAAACATGATTTGATTTTCATATCTCTCAGCAGTGATTGACTTGTCATTATGAAACAAACAGATGGAAGGAAAAAGTAATTTTCACTTACTTGTGCTTGAAGTCTTCTACAGCATCCTGTACCTGCCTTAATTCTGAATCTAGACGAGATTTGTCATTTCCTAGAGAATCCAGTTGCCTCCTCAGGTTATTGATGTATGATTCAAATAGGGGTACAATATTGCTCTTAACAGTTTTGTGTCCCTGTTCTTGTAAGAGGGTCCATTTTGTCTCCAATACTTTGTTTTGTTGCTCTAGGAATCGCACCTGTAAAGCAAAGAAGCAAATTGTAAAACATAAAAAGAGGTTCTGAGAAGTTTTTCTAGACAAATAACGTACACATCCTCATAAAAAGGTCTATTTGATCTTTGTAACTATACATGCTTCTTTAACATGAAGAAGTCCAAATGAATTTACCTTGTCAATAAAGGAAGCAAACTTATTATTCAGAGTTTTAATCTGTTCCCTTTCTTCTTTTCGAACTCTCTGAATAGATGGGTCAATTTCCAGGTTCAGGGGTGCTAACAGGCTTTGGTTAACAGTTACTGCTTGAATGCCACCAGGTGGACACACTGGAAAACCAGGTCCACCAAAAGGACCTTGACCAATTCCAGACGCTAGACCTAAACCATAGTTGGCCCCACTATGAGATTCTCTAGAGAAATCAGCACCAGAACTCTTCATTCCAAAACGTGATGGTACTCCATAACTGACAGCAACTCTTCTAGATCCACCGAAATTTTGAAGGCTTCTGTTGCCAAAGCCACCATAACTAATGCAACCAGCACCTGCACCTGCACCTCCACCACCGCCACCAGAGCGAGACATTGAGTAAGAACTGAAGCTGCTTCGGTTTGCCCCTGAAGGTACAGCAGAAGAAGCACTAAATCTTTTGTTGCTTCCTCCAATAGAAAATGTTTTCTGAGTGAAAGCCATGGTCCTACTTCTAGTGTTTAAAACCTTTGGTGCTGTGGCTAAGCAAACAGAGAAGGCAGAGTGAACATCTCAGTGATTAAATTTCCCCTTTTATTTGTATCAGTATGTGGGTTTGGTCAATGCGATGTACATGTATCATGTTACCTCAATAATAGGCTTGGCATGCCTTCCAGCAATTTATAAGCTGACATCATTTGATTAACTCACACCTCTTACATCTCAAAAAACTGCACTGTTCTACAACTTATGGGAAATTTTCAAACCCTGCTGAGTTTTTAACTGAGCTGATTGGGGTCTGAGGCCTGATTGCAGCGCTTACGGCTGCTACCCTACCCCTGATTAAATGCTACATTCGCCATGTTCTTTAATATGGTTAAAATAGAAGAACTTCCCAGCAGTATTCTGCTCCATAGAACCTGAAATAAACAATGCTAAAAATACAATTTCAAAAGAATTAATGCTGAATACAAATGTACACAGTGAAATACAAATACCCCTATAATGACAAACCGTAAACGCCTAATAAACTTAACTTCAATGTTATTTATTCTTTTCCAGTTCCAGTAAAGGGGGAAATTTATCAAAGTCGAAAAAGGTTTTTTGATGGCCTAATGCTGGAGAAACAGTGTTTATTTTATTATGCCCATTATTACGCTCACCTATTTAAAAATGCTGTTTTCACCATGTAGAAAATCACTTTTTAATGCATTTTTTTTACATTGAAAAGTTTTCAATCCTGTAAAAATCAGAAAAAAAACTTGATAATAATTATTTGTTTAGCAGTCTGAATAACATACTTGTGTTAGTTTTATTTCAGGAATAAGGATGCAGGATATTGGATATTAGTTACAAACCAAATTCCCTAACAGTAAGAAGCTCCATCCTTGGAGTTTGAATGAGCCCAAAATTTGCATTTCAGAAGTAGCTAGAGAGTTTGAAATCACTGATATAAAGCAGGATTAAAAGTATAAATAAATAAAATTGTATGTATCTAAAAAATACACAGAATAATGCTGTTTGTACAAGTCTTTCTCAATAACAGTCAGACCCCTCCATGACAGGGAAAGGCGTGTCTAATTTTTCCTTTGTCAGTTTAAACACCACCAGAGAGATGCATGTATAAAACTGCAAGCATTGTAATGACTAAGGGTAACAACATCACCCTCCCTAAATTTGTGGTTAGGAAATCAAATTTTTACAAGGAAGAAAGGAATGTTGCTGAGTCTCATGTCTGCTGAGCTACTGTTGTTTAGAATGCTGAAGCCAATCTCTGTATGGATACTAAGTAAACGCCCAGCAACATTTTTAATTGTATTAACTAAACAATTACTTTTTTCACTCCTGATACAGATTGCTGCAACAGCAATAGTGCTTAGTGAAATTAAGAGGTCTATTCATAGGAACTAACAAATATTCATGTTGTGACCCATAGCAACCAATCAATGATGAGATTTGATCAGTTTTCTGCAGTTGAGTTAATGTAACAAAGCATCTGATTGGTTACTAACAGCACCAGTAAAAGCTTCCCTTTCTGCTTGTGAACAGACCCCTGAGTTGCATGTGCTGCAGTTTATAGTCACAATAATTGAACAAGATTAAGGGCAAAATTTATTAAGCCTGTAAAGACTTGATTGGAGTCTTTGCGGGCTTAATTGCGCGAGAATTCTCACGAGACCATCAGGTGGGATCTCGATTGGGCTTCTCCGCAATCGAGATCTTTCGCCCGAAAGTTTTGTAGCCATAGAACTTATGGCTACCTTTCGGGCGAAAGATCTCGATTGCGGAGAAGTGCAATTGAGATACCCGCTTGATGATCTCACGAGAATTCTCACGCGATTAAGCCCGCAAAGACTCCAATCGAGTCTTTACAGGCTTAATAAGTTTTGTCCTAAGTGATAAATGACATCCAGCACTACAAGAAACATTTCATTTTTTTATACAATAGGCAATTGTAGGAAGTTTAACTGCTTATAAAGAGATATTAACAGAGAATGAGGTGACTTCAAACACAATGTATATTTTATCATTACTTCTACCCAAGCTAGGGTACTTATTAGGTGTGTTTTCAGAGCTTTCTATAGTCTTTAAATATCTCCCCACCAAGGAGACACAAAGGCTTGAATCTTCTCTGCACCCCCTTTTAAGTCTGCATCTTGCTATAATATAAGAGGTTATTGACTGGGCTAGGAACTGCAAAGGAGAGAGTAGTTGAGGGTTTACAGGAAGAAGGTGGAATGGGCAAAAAGAAAGTGGGAGGAGTGCTGAGTCCTCATGGCCATTTTGAACTGGAACAAGGTAAGCAGCATCCCTCGCTTCTACCCTTGATGTGTATGTCTCTAATGGTTACTTTTTATTAAAATTTATTAATAATATTATAAAATATATTATATATATATATATATATATATATATATATATTGTAAAATGTCATATATATTGTAAAAATAAAAACAAGTAATTGTTTGAAAGAAAATATAAATATCTTGAATTGTTCATGGAGTTATTCCTTTACCAAAACAGTCTCTCTTTTGTTGCAGCACTGGTCTGGCATAATTGGGAATGCTTTTCCTTAAGGTGTTATCTGGCGGAGATGGTGATATATATAATGGTGATTCCCAGGGTATGGTCCCAGGATTGGATGGTTATTGGCTGCCCTGCTACTACTTGCCTATCCAAATCATATCAGTATAGAGTGTCTGGCATGGGGAGCAGGAAAAGGTTTTGGAAAGGGGCAGTTATTCATGAGGTGTGAATATTGTAATATTGTGTCTTTTAATCTGTTATTTGGTCTGTTACATTTGGATTTAACCAAACTTTTAGGCCTTCTGCAGCTTTCTGACCCCATCTGTTTGTCCTGATGTTATTGGGTAATTGGGGGGGACAGCATAGTAGAGTAAGTTAAATCAATGGGTGATTTACATTTTGTAGCAGTGTTTACGTTGCACCAGTTGAAGATTTTATATTGCTGCCTTTGATGTACTTTAAACTTTTATTCATATCTTGTCTTTGGGTTATTTTCATGGCAGTGAATTATTTTATTCGCTCTTCAATGAACAGTCTCAAATTTGTTGAAATCCTTTATCAGATATGGTATACACAAACTGAAACAATAGTCTGTATGGACTGACTAGGAATCTGTGACATGAAATAACAATATGCATATTTGTATCTAATGTTTTTATTTCATCCAAACCCTGTAAGATATGTTTCCTCATAACATACACTTCTGTAATGCAACGACTAACTATGTTCTAACTAACAGATAAACAGTCTTCAGTGCTCTCGCTTTTGCCAAACTACTTTCATTTTCTTTGTATTGTGTTTAAGCATTTTCTCTCAGTTTGCTGCACCTTATCTGGGAATAATATTTTCATTATTTTTACACCAAAATAACAAAAGAGAGTCAACTTTAATAATGAACAAAGTGGCACAGGTGAAGACGTCTCCTGTAGATCAATAAGCTTTGGCTTTAACAAGTTTCTTTTGTCTAAACCTCATCCTGGGAGACAATGTTTTGCTTATTTGATCTGCGGCCAGTTGTTCTGTCTTCTTGGCAGATAATGTTCTTTTCAGCATTACCTTAAACCGCCAGATACTTAAGCCATGAGTTAGTGGGGCTCTCCACATGAAATATAAACAGTCATTTTATAATGACATGTTTGTTTCAGTCAGTGTACACTAACATTAGCATTTAACATTTACTGAATTACCTTTATTGTATCTGCAAAGAAACTAAATATTAGGCCTGCCTGTATTTGTGTCTTAATACCTAATCCAATTTCCATAAGGTGATGATATCTAATCAACATAACTTTATTGTTCACTAAATGCTACCAATGTTTTGAACTGACCACATCAAGCAAGAATATCAGGTACTGTTAAATCACAGGGCTTACATACCAATTCTGTATTGTACGTTGCAGCTATTGTAGGTATGTGCTGGATTAGATTCAGGTTCCTTCCTGCTAGTTCTCTGTATATGCCCCAGTTGGATATGATTTAAATGGTAAAAGGGAAGTCAGGTTAGATAGTATTGGCAATCTACATCTTATTGGAGCAGTGATAGCGGAGGCTAGTGACTAGCAGGGGAGGTTAACAGAATGGTGAAAGAATGCATAAAGTGTGTAATTAACTGTGAGAGCAACCCCTAACACAATGCAGATCTCTAAAAGTATAATTTGATGGAATGTAGCTTACACTCAGTGGTTCCTAGCCCCAGCTGCTCACTTTCTACGGCTGTATTTTGTTTATCTGCCATTACACCACCCCCTGTCTGTAATTGTGAACCAATGAAGTAGATCATGCTTAGTTTGTTAACCTGTGGAAATAGCTTAAGTATTGCTGTAAATTATGATATATATAAATGAAAAATCTAAAACCAAAACCTCTGGCAAAACAGTATCAACCCAAACAAAACACACCAATGTAATCTTAAAAAAACATGTGGATCAAAGCCCACCTCAGTTATTTAGTGATCTTTAGGTCAGTTTAAACCAAATGCAATGAATTTTTATTAAAATTTTTGGCATAAAATGTAAATTTACTTCTATATCACATAAATCTTGGACACCAAAGACCCAGAATTTAGCTTTCTGCTGTTTGGGCAAATAGGGTTGCAGCTTAATAACACAAACTGTGTCAACAAAAGGGGTGGGGTTATGCAGCTTGAGGGGAATTGGTTTGGTTAGGGTGAAGAATGGGAGGAGTTTGGGGTGGAACAGGGTGAGGTTAGGACAGGGATAGGGTAGAGCCCCAAGGAAAGACACCCAAGAACTTTAGAGTTTCCCCAGAGACCTGCTTTTTGGTTTGCAAACCTGGAGTCTCTGGATTAAAGTTCCCAGGTATATAAGGTTGTATAATGTATTTAAATTGCAGAGTACCAAACAATAAAAAACTTGGTGGACCTAAGTATTAATGCGACCCTAACTAGTTTATTTTTTATATTTCAGAGTTACCTCTTGCAGGTGACCTAAGGAGGCATACTATGTGGCCTGTACACAGTTTCTTGGTGATAGACATCATGTAGTATCATGTGACTGAGGCTAAGTTGCCTTAACTGCTTATTTTAATCACACTGTAAATCTACTGAAGTTAATACCTTTATTCCGAGATGATAATGATACATTATATATTTATCAAGAGAAGTGGATGAAAATATTTGTATTTATACCAGACACACAAAAAAATAAAAAATAAAATCTTTAGAACGTATATATATAATTTCAAGAATCCTTTTCAGAAGAATTTCTCCAAGGGATTCTTTGATTGTTGCATTATGGTGGTTTCATGTGTCCTAATAATTTCATAAAACTAATCATAAAATATTGAGAACAAACTCTGACTCATGCTGTATACTGTTTATAAGAATTTCTCAGCTTTTCTGCTCCTAAACTGTTCTGCATTGCTATTTCTATTTGTTATAACTATTTCTTGGGCATTTTTATGTATTTTGATGCTTCCTGACAATTACATTTTAAGATATAAATTTACTCTTAATCTTATCCTTTTACAAACTCTGCAACCCCTGTTTTTATGTGAACATCAGATCTTTACGGACTTGCTTTTTCACTGTTACTCATCATAACTAGACATATTAGTCATGGACAGTACTTGAGGAAAGTGAATATTTTCTAATAGTTGTGAAACTTATCAATGACAACATAATGGGCTTGGCCAATAAATGTCCTGTGACACACATAAGTTTGGTATTTTCTTATGAGAAAAAAAGACAATGATTAAATGAGTTAAATTTACTGAAGCAGAACTTACCCAAGTGTTTATGCAAGAAGGCAAGGCAGGTGGGTTAACAGAAGTTAATTCTGTCTTTTCTTTTGCCCATTTTAGCTCTGATTCAGTAAGCCCTGTTAGTACATGCAAAACACATGTCACAGATAAAAAGAACTAATTGTACTACAAAAGGTTTTATTTGATGAACTGACATATTGTTCCTTTAAGTGCATTGTAGACACAGGTTCAGTTGTAATTAAATGGTAATAACTTGCCACAGGATAAGGTAAAAATGTTTGTTTTATCCCACCAAAGAGAAGAGGTATGATTGAATTACGCCTAATGCCAAATGCAGGGCCGGGCCGAGGGGTAGGCAGCCGGCTAAGGTGCTGCTGGAGAGGAGAAACTGAAATAAAAACATATTTTTTAGCAGTAGTTGTATTTTCTGTGTCTTCCTCATGGGTATGCTTTTGTGGAACATTTTGAAATAATAATTAATCATAAATATGTAACTAGTAATTGATCACTTCACGTCATTGGCTGGAAACATACAGGGATTTCCAATCCTACAATTCAGTGAAAAGTTCACACACCTATTTACTGCAGATAGGAAACAATATGGGGAAAAATATCTTAGCATTTTGCAATCAGCTTGTGCCTAATCGACAGAGAATGCTGTAATTACACAAGCTTGACTGCAGAATAATCTCCAGCTTAATACTAGTAGATCTGCTGTTTATTACATAAACTAGTGCAGTCTGCTTTCTTTATAGCATTCAGTGCATGATATAAGCTTTTAGAGAGGCCATCACATGATGATAGTGGTGTCTTTTGCTCTGTTACTTTTGAGCTCACTTAGTTATAGTGAAATATATTGTTTTGTGTGTACTCTGGTCCTATTTACCCTAGCTAGAATTGGTTAAGAGGTATCCATTCTTTGACTGGTGCAGCGTCAACATTGCTCCAGGAATAAAACCACCAATTAATTAAACCTATTTTAACCTTTTTGCCACCCCTCCAAATTACCAAAAAACAACA
>JAKJJM010007888.1:0-14888 GCA_021901965.1 Pipa carvalhoi
TCTGTATCTATCTATCTGTATCTATCTATCTATCTATCTATCTATCTATCTCTATCTATCTATCTATCTATCTATCTATCTATCTATCTATCTATCTATCTATCCATCCATCCATCCATCCATCCATCCATCTAGTCTGTCCAATTTATTTATTTGTTTTTAATATATCTTTCCGCATACATAAAGTAAAATATGCATCCACAATAGTAACAGTAATTCAATATTTTACCTGTGCACATTACCATTACCGCTATTACCAATGAAGTACTTGATACATTTGGCCAAAATGTTTAAAAAAATTATTCTGCACTTCTATGTCTTTAAGTAGTTAGGGGTATTTGTATCTTACAGTGATAGTAGCAATGTATCATTACTACTGGTACAAGGTGAAGGTGTTTTCTCACTGTTTTGCTAGTATAAACTTTATCACATTGAAAAATAAAACAAAGTATAGTTTCTGAAGATGTTGTTAAGTATGCTACTAAATGTATATCTCTTCCCACTATACTATACTATATTTATTTTTGCGATTATTGTATTTCTATGTCTACAGTTATTTTACAAATTAGATTTAAACAAATAACCTGTAAATTGAATCCCTGAAACCACTAAAAGCTTTGTGGTTTGTAAATCAATTACACATCTGCAACAAACTAGATAGAATCCAACAGGGGAACTGATCAATAGGAATGGTCATTTACTGAGGTCTAGTAAATCCATAGTAACCAGTTAGCAGTTAAACCTGAAACACTGCAGTGTCAATATGGCATCTGTGCAATTTCTTAGAGTGGCTTAAACATGCACAGCAATGCTCTGTTCCCAAAGTTCAACAGGTGGTGGCCTACATCCTGAGGTGTATTGTCTCTGTAATTAATGCTATACATTTCTGGTGGACTTCTGACTTACCTGAACCTTGTGTAGTTTTTCAAAGAAGAGATCATATACCCTAACCTGTAAAGGGGATGGGGCTGATGTGTTTCACTGGTACTAAACGGAAAACAATGCCCCAGTCCCTACCTAAGAAACAACACTCCCTAACTTTTTTACTGAGGTAATTTGGGTTCCAAATATTTCATATATAAAGCAGCCCTTGCAGGGTAAGGGTCCTACTACAGACTTTTGCACAAGATGAAGGGCATTCAGTTGATTAAACCCCCCCACCATAAATTTTGTGAGAGGGGTGATAACAGATATCACTGGTTACTAGTCTTCTTAACAGGACATTTGTCATTTAACTGGATTGTTTCTAGTCATTTAGCATGTAACTAGTAACTAGACTTGCAACTAGACAATTTGTGTTGGAGGCCAGTCTCAAAAATTAGTATTTCTACTTCAGTGTATTTTCTAATTCATATGCAATTATTAAGGTTCAGAGAAAGCAAAACAAAGCACTGTATGTTTTGACAGCATTATAGTAAATTTTGATTATTTTATTTTTGCAGCACTATTTCAGCAGTTGACATTTGGAAAGACGACATCTTCTCTGTAGAAAATAGAACCAATAATATATCTCAGAGCATACACACACCCTTCAAATACAAGAGACAGTATCTATTATAGGAATATTTTAATAAGGACATGTAAGACACTAAGCAACCACATAAGCTGCTTAAATATTTGACCTAGTTTTGCTGGTCAAAGAACAGAAATAATTAAAGGACTGCTAACACTAGAGATCACTAAAAGGACCACTGCCATTTGTATTATTGTGGCAGTTAATTCTGTGGAGTGCTTAAAAATATAGTAAAAATATTATCTTTGAAGTTAAATTCATGAAATGTATTGCTTTGTGTCTGTTTTTAGATTTACTAATGGCAGGTGTGTTGCTAAACAGACCTCACCCAGTCCCATTTTTTACCAAGGTGATTTCAATATTCAGGAAGTGTGCCGGATAGCCCAAATTGTGAAATATCATACTTTACAGGCACAATTTAGATTTTTTTGAAGTAAAAAATTGAATATATATTAATTATACATGTATTTGAGGCATTTACCTTTTTTGGTGTTACTATTGTTTTAAAGGGTGCTTACATTTTAAGCATGTTATCAAATGCTACAGAATTGTGCATTTATTGTTTAAAGGGACACTAAAGCCTGTAAAAAAAGAGTTTTCTATTTATTGCCCACCTAGTATTAAGTACCAGAAGTGTTAAAATGACAGATTTACGCTTACCTCTTCCACTCTCAACTGTTGTTGCTTTCAGCCCCTTCCACAGCAAACAATGAAAACCAAAGATGTAGGAGCTTTTGAGTTCCACAGAAGTTGCTGGTGTGATTTTAGCACCAAGATCTGAAATGACAGAATAAGGGTAGGGTATCAATGCTGAATTCTTGCTGAACCACCCGCGCTGTAGAAGAGATCAGTTAATGCCAAATCTGGAGTAGTTAACAGTTTTTTGGTGAAATCAAATGCAACTATTCTGATTTTAATGCTAAAAAATATAATTGATACAGGTATGCAGTAAAACTGAACATTTTAAAGGGAATGGGTAGTAATAAAAAAAAACGACTTATGTAAATTGGCAGAAATTGAGTAACACATTATGCAGTATCTAGCTCATTGATAGTTATTTCCCATAACTTCAAACAAAAAAGAAAGACCAACTGCACGGGGAAACACTTGGATGACTTAACTGCCCTGCCCCTATGTTCTTGGCTTTCTTCTGGTGGGGATGCAGATGCTGCCACTGTCTAAAATGACTTCTTGCATTACGGTAAGATTTTCGCACCAATCCCTAATGCGCAACTAATTTGAATCTAATTTCTGCTTGTAAAACATTATTTACAAATAGACGCACTTACGAATTCCACAGCTCTCCTCTCATTAACGACATGTCCTCTACTAAGGAATAAAGTCACCCGACACATTTCTATCATATAAGAAACAGCCAAGCTACCTAAATCATATCTCATTTACCACACCGACTGCCAGTGCTTGTGTGATGTGATGAATAGTTAGTAGACAATTTATAATTTATGATTTGAAATCTCATTAGGAAAAAAAAATCACAGGATTTAAGTGACAAGGATAATGAGACTTAGGAAGAATAATCCCGAGCCTTCTCATTTCTCCTTGGTGTTATTAATTAAACCAGATGTCTTTAGAGACTACTTATCTCTTGTATATGGTGGCTAGATGTTGTTTAGAGAGTCTGCTGATGCTGTGGTTTGGCTCCTTACGTCTTATATTTTCTTCTATTTTATTGCAGCTCTTTCTTTTATGCTTTCCTGAATCTGCTGATCAGCTCCTTTGTAGTGTTTGTCATATTTATTGCCAGCACCATAGTTAGCGTTGGATTTAACATGTGGTGCGATGCTATTACAGAAAAAGGAAGTCTGCCTTCCAGGTTAGTATAATAATCGCACGCCTTTTGTGGGAAGGTCAAAACTGGACTAGATTTTTAACAGTAATGTTTCTGTATTTAAAAAAAAAATGGCATTTTGATGATATATAGAAAAGACACCTTATCAACCATGTGAACGTGTTGTTATAATTATTGATACATTATTGTATTAACAATTGTAGGGAAGTGTATTAAAACAATTTATTATATTTCTCTGTAAATAATTATGGAGGTTGTTTCCTTGGACACAAAATTTTTTTTTAAATGATGTAAAAAAAGTTTTACATCAAAATTCTGCTTCTGAGCATGCTCAATTCAGTGAGTTTGAACAGGAAGCAGGAAGTGAAGAGGATTGCAGAGCAGAATATATTGACATGATACTGATGATACTGGTAGCAGGAGGAAGTGCTGGAGAGTAAAACCCAGATTGGTATCTCCCCCCTTAAGAATCACCCCTAGATAAAATGAGCTTTAGGTCTCCTTTAAAAGCTTTCCTAGCAATCCTTCTCCATACTGAACACATGCAGCTTCCTTGCTTCTTCCTCTGCACAGATTCAAAGTTAGTTTCTCTCTAAATTGGAGAGCTTTAGAGAGATACTGAAGCAGACAATACTCTTAGCATATGACTGATCCAGTAAACCATCTCCATGACTGACACTGTGGGGTTCCTTTGGCAGATGTTGATGTAATTTATAAATGAAATCCTGCAACCTTGCAGGACATAATATCACAATGTATCCTCAACCTTTTGAATAAGGTTAAAAGGGAGCTAACATATAGCTAACAAATATTGTTGCTTTTCTTTTGTAAATGTGATATGCCAAGATCTGTCAGGAGACTCTGTGATCAGATGTTCTTCAAGGTATTTTATGCTCTTTAGGATGTTCAAGAGATAGATGTAACTTTTATGTACACTACTGCATGAAAATCACCCTATATGTTTATTATAAGATTTTTCATGAATGTTTATTTGATTTCTTCTGCATTTGTGTGTTAGGGGAAAAAAACAAATGGTTTATTTGAAAACCTGCACATTTTAGAATATTGAATGTTATGAGATATTTTTCTATGCCTATTAAAGAAAGACACATATTAGGTAACAGACTACTTTTCAGATAACAGCTAAAACACATAATCAGCTTGATTACTTTATAGGTGTATAGCCTGCTGTTTGTTTAAACAAATACATAATACAATTGTAATTATCAATGACATAAAGTGTTGATTAAAACAAAATGATTAGCTGAAACAGAAACAGGTGTAAGAGAGCACAAGTTGGGAAATGTACATCGAAGCTAAAAGATGACGGTTTGACAAATGTCCTGGTTTTACATTCAAAAAATTAATTCATACATCATAACATGAGCATAGCAAGAATTTACAAAGTGGTCATCCTGTATCAATGAAGCCTTATGCACACATTTTCATGGCTGACAGAATTTTTGTAGATGTACAAATCTGAAGGTCAGAAGTGGTCTGCCACAGAAACTGTGCACAACAGTTGAGAGATACATCAAACTTAAAAAGTCAAACCAAATCCAAGAAGCTCATCTAGGAATAAAAACACAAAGATACTGAACAATAGCAGCAAGTCCCATGGACTGAAAAGTAAAAAGTTAAATTTTTTTACTGACTGTTGAGTCTTTTTGTTGAAGTACTACATGTTTAAGTGCCTGTAGCCAACAGTGAAGTATGGCAGAGATATGTCTGGAGCTGCATTTCTTCAAAATGGTGTGGTGATTATGTCAAAATTAATGGAATCCAAAAAGCTGTGAAATATATTCTGCCATCACATAATGCCAACAGGAAGGCATCTGATTGGTCCTAACTTCTTTAGCTGGATATTAACACCAGACACACAGCCATGGTAATCAAGGAAAATCTTAGGTACTAAATTCTTACAAAAGATGGTACAGGCACCACAAATCCCTGATTACAAAATTGGGGCTGTCTGGGAATGGCTACATAGGCAGAAGCATGCAAGACTGTCAAAGACATGTACCAGATTCTCTCAGATGCTTGGAACAACCAGCTGATTTCCTACTTAATATACGTGAACCTAATAGAACTGATGCAGATTTAAAGCCAGATGGTAGTTGTACCAAATACAGCTACATTTTTTTCTTTAGAAACATCATTATTTTTAAGGGCTGTTTACAGATAATTTTGCAGATTAGTCTATGACATCAAAACATTGAGCTTATCAAACATGTTTAGACAAATGACGATCTGGGAAAAAGCGACCTCATAATTTATTACTTACTGAAAACAAGGGACCATGGAATCAACCATTATAATAATTAATGGAGGTAACTTTAACAACAGCAGTGTTTCAACACGTAGACTGGGTTGATACACTGTTATCTGAAAATGTTAAGCAAAAACGGTTGCCTTTTAAGAAAATATTAGGTTGCTACTATGTTTAATTAATTTTCATTAAAAAAAATAATTATGTGGTTTAAATTAATGTTAAAGGAGAACTATATTTTCATTCTACTAGGGGTGATTCTGAAGGGGGAGGGGTTGGTGAAATACTTAGCAATATGCTTGTTTACTCCAGCCCTGCCTCCTGTTTGTCTTTTCCGTGCAGGCTGTGATCCTCTTCACTTCCTGCATTGTCTTGCAATTTGGTGAGCAGAATTCTGGGATGTTCCCCCATGCTCACCATCAGTAGTTCCATCAGTCAACTTGAAGATGAGTCACATAATTAGAAGGGGAAGTTTGTGTTATCTGTAGTTCTGATCCAGCCACTTTTAGCATTAGGCTCTGACTAGATCCTGCTGCCAATGCACTTACTAATAATGCATCTGACTGGTCTAAATGGCATAAATATTTTTTTCATATAAACATAAAGAGAAAGTTAAAACAAGAGATATGACTGACATAGTTAATAGACAATTGTATACATTTTAGAAAACTTCTTTAAAATGACAGTATACATTTATGAATGCTAAAGTTAACTTTGAAAGCTGTTACAATGCAAAAATATTTATGTTCTTAATTCCTTTATACAGTCCTACCGTCCCTTTTACACCAACAGGGTCAGTTTGCTTGCATCTAATTGGACATTGTATGAAAAGATTGCAAGGGCATTTTGAGTAAAATTATAGACACTGGGCAATTAAATGTTTCTGCAATGTAAAAAATGACAATGTTGTTTTACCAATATTTCAAGCATATTTGCCAAATATATTGATGACTACAGCTAGATGAATGTTCAGGTGGTTTACCTTTCATTTTAATAATCAAAATAGATATGCACTATACAAAAATGGAGCAGTGAATGCATAGTGATGTAAATTTGATCAAATGAAGTGAAGTGACATCATTTTCCCATGATTCCCATGGATTATTTTAAAGAAGACAATGGGCAAAATTTATTAAAGTCAGAAAAGCCGTTTTCAATATCGATAAATCGATATTGCTGATTTTTGATATTGTGATATTGAAAAACTGCCGTCTTCTTCAAAAAATGCATCAGAAACACATTCAGATAACTGGATATAAGATATTGATATCGCAATATTGAAAATATCGCCGGCGAATTTACCAATTTTGCCGAAATCGTATTTTTCGTTGTACATATCATCATCCGATATCGTGATATTGGTAATTTTTGGGTGATATTATCTATATTGTGATATCGATTAGAATTGATTTTTTTTAATTCTTATAAATTCGCCTAGTGTCTTCTTTCTTAGATTGATCTCAAAATACAATTTAGAGGAAGTATCGACTGTAAGGAAGGAGAATGTAAACACCTTTTTCACATTTTTATAATCACTATTGTCACCAGATCCAACCTTACAAAATGTGTTATTTACATCCCTTTCTATGCGACAGTATTCCGAGGTCATGTAGTCCCTTGGTCGCTATATTTTCTTTTTGTCATTTGAGAGTACAATTGCCTTACGCCAAAAAGGAGTCCTGCCATCACCCTCTCTACTTTTTCTACTTGGATCTTGTGAAGTGGAACTGGCAAAGTCAGAGCAGGACTCCTTGGCAAATTCGCCAATTTGACACACATGGCCAACACAACTTACAACATTACATTCTAGAAGCTTTGGCTTGAGTGTAGTCTTCACATTTTTGCTTGTCAAGGTCACTAGGTCTGAATCCTGTTGATGAGTATGCCTGCATGTGCACCATGCTCCTGGCATAGGCAGTTTAAATGCTAACTAGATTCAGGGTGACTCCCAAGCATTCCACAACTTAGATTTTTGTTCCTAACCAAAGAACGGAGTAATATTGCAAACATAAAAATCCCCCTATGTTTTCTTTGTAATAAATTTAGCCACTTTTTTTCTCATACATTAACTTCGGGAGGAAAAAATATTTTTGATCTGAGCCACTAAGAAATTGTTCTCAAAATAACTTATTTTTATTTATATGCTTTAAGTTGTGAAGAACTCCAGGACAGAGATCTGGAACTTAATTTACAAAACTCATCTTTCTATGATCAGTTTGCCATTGCACAGGTAAGAAATCTGCCTACTATTGTATGAAATGCATGGTTTGCCATTTTTATATGTCTAGTCTTGTGATGATACATTGTCTAATCAATGTGGTGGAGTTATCATAGATGCTTTTACTAAATGCCCCTGGAAAGATCTAATTCAACCCACTAGGGATTATCTATTGAGAGAGGGTTGATCCAACCAGCTTATGTCACACAGCTAACTCTGCCTACAATAATTAGTTTAGTTAGGGAGGCTATATTTCTTTTCTTTGAGAGATGCTTAACTAATTTTTTTAGTACTATTCTGCAAATATCTACATTGCTGGAATATCCCTGTGTTTTCAAAACTGTTCCTAATTTTTAAAATAGTATCTGTTTGTATTTATCTTTATAAGTAATTGGATAAAATAATATACTATTTCAAACAAGCAATGCAGTTTCACTTCAAACCATCCTTTGTTTCTTTATGATCACATTGGGTAGTACATTTCTCACTAATCAGGTTATCTGTCCCAACTTCATCTGAATAAGCTTACGTTAATATGAGTGGTTCCTTGGCAGAGAATTCAGACAAGATAGAAGTCTACAACTGACCAATCAGCAGTTCTCCTTTTGCCCGTTTTTAACTAAATTGCAGTAATTATGATTGATTGTGTTTGATTATGCAGATTTTCCATTATTTGATTATAATTGATTGCATCAGTTGATCATTGTTGAATGAATTGCACTGTGTATACCTGTAGTAATCTAAAAGATGAAGTTTGAAAATATCTGCTGTAGATAAGGTGGGCTATCCAAATATCTGGCACAAACAAAATCTGATGTACATTGTTGCATGAGATAAGACTACTGGATGAAAGATACAGACATTATTACTAGTAAAGCAAACTAAAAGAAAATAACACATAGGACTTTAGAATCATAGTTGTTCTTTTAAAGCCATTTAAAATAACTGGCACATCTATCTGTTTTTCATTTGTACAAATATGTATAGAAGGAAAACAATTTCTTCTTCCAGGATTGGCAGAGCAACACAGGCTCAGAAAGGCTCTTCTTATCTGCTGCCCAAACAGTATAAGCGTGGAAGGGTTTTAGGATTGTGATTTTTCCCCCCAAGGGTAGGTAAAGTAGTAAGCATAAAAATTTAGGCTACAACTTAACAGACAAACTAAATAGGATTAACAGGTAGGCTGTAGGACATTTTAAGCCTGTGCAGCTTGGCTCCATTTCTAAAATAAAAACAGTAATAAATGGTAACCGCTGCTAGATATGTGCAGAAGGAATTCATTCTCATGCTGAAACTGTTTTGTCCCTTTTCTGTTTTAGTTTGGCTTGTGGGCAGCTTGGCTGACATGGCTCGGGATAACAATTCTAGCATTCTTGAAGGTCTATCACAACTACAGGCAAGAAGACCTCCTGGACAGCCTGATCCATGAAAAAGAGCTACTGATTGGAAAATCCTCTTCAAGAAACTCTATGCAGGAAGAGAAAAGTGGCATTATTTAATTTCTGTGTGTAAGCCATGAGGTTTTAGTGGGCCATTGTCTCCCTACTCTTGAATCAATGTAAAGTATTCATATAGTTTATCTCAATTTCTTATTATCAACTGTTTGAGGATACTGGACAATTATATAAATCAAATGTAAACAATGAATCTGTAAGATTAATTTCTGAGTACATATACATACAGTTCTGAACTGCAATTCTTGTACAGCTCTGAAATTATATTTGAAACCTAATACTGGATTTTCAGGGCGAGTTTTAGAGAAAGTGGGGCCCTGAGCAAATTGAGGGGACCCCCCAGAATTGCCCCCACCATTCAATGGGGGCCCCCCCCCACAGTGTTATGAAAATCTATTCTCCTCCAGCAGTAGCACTTCTGCAGAGTTAGCACTGGAGAAGGATAGAGCTTTGTGATGCTGTGGGGGGCCCCGTTGGAGTTGGGTGTCCCGAGCAATTGTCCAGTTTGCCCCGCCCCCATTTCCGGTCCTGCACATTTCTTACTTGCTATAAGCTATTATACTCTCTGTTATATCATAATGCACTTTACTGTACTATATTTAACATGTAGTACGTACATAAGTATGTAATATGTGGAATGTTTAAATGCAGTATATATTGTTAGTACATGTCATATTTGCACAAAAGCATATTTTATGACAAATCTTCAGCTGTAATGGAAAATAGCATTTTATGTACTGCAACTATGTTTGTTTAGTTTTTTTAGATCTAGTATAAAACAGTATGTACCCTCCTCTTGTCCTGAACAGCAACCAGAAAATAAACAGATATTTGTATGTTTACTAGACAATACAGCAAAACAAATAAATGAATGATGATTGATTAATTGTTATAGCAGTGGGTTTTTGTTCCTGCTGCCTGGAGCAGACTTTTTTTCATTAGGTTGCTTCTGTTTTGATGTTGCCATGACACATAATAATAGATAATACACCTCTGATGTTGTCATCAAGAGTCAGAATTATTATGTAGGTGAAAAGCAGTCAGTTTACAATGGCTTGCATGCTCCGTCCTGAGTGTGTGTGATGTCAGAGTATTGTAATATAAATAGAAATACTGGAGATTTAATACATTTCAGTTAAGAATGTGTATTCTAAAACCCTAACTAATGTATTATGGAAATTGAGTACTGTTTAATTTCTGTGTGGATATTTTGTATAAAAGGGTTTTGCTTGGTTTCCCTGGCAACATAATCTCTTAATAGTGGTTATTCCTGGGACTCACAGTATTGCCCATATTTTAATACCAATAATAAGTACAAAGATTATGCTAAGATTTGTTTTAAACATTATTTAAATTATCATGACATAATTTGTGATTATCTTGAAAAAAAAAAAAGCGAAAGCACTGTTTGGTATTGCTACATTTTATGTGTGTATTTTTCCTTTAGGAAAGCACTGGAAATGATAAAATACAGATGGAGGAATGTAACAAGCAGTGTTTAGTATACAAATAGTCTACAGTTTTACTTGTTCTGAATTTTGATTGTATTGTTTACTTTGTGTCTGCTTTGCTGCTGCTGTTTCGGAAATGTTTAAATCCAAGCATTATGTTAAAGTGCAGTTGATTTTCGGAAAAAATTAAGCTCCTCTTTTTACTTAGGTTAACAATGATGTACAAAGTCATGTGACACAAGTATCTACATAGTGTTGTGTAAAAAGAAAGGCTGTAGTTTGCTTTTATATATATATTTCTTTTTCATAAGAGAATGTACTAATGTGTGCCAAAGTTTTTCTTACATTTGAAAAGGGGCACTAATTTACTGAGGCTTGATACATCCCCCTATTTCTGGAGTCTTTAGCATGTGCTTGCTTATGGTATGATTATTACGCCTAGGTCACATCCATATATGTACAGCATAAAAGGCTGTATAAACCTAAATCACTCATACTTGTAGTGTGAAACATTCTGATAAAATGTACAAAGGTGGCGCTAATGAATAAACCCATCAATCATCCCAGTTTACATTATGTAGATAAAGTTTTAAATGTATATATGCCTGTTTACATATGTTCTAACAGTATTTTATATGTTACCTTGTCAGTGCATGATGTTTAATGAATTTACTTCGATATGATCTGTATAGCATACTGTAGGTTTACAGCAGGAAAGCATGTGTCATTTTAGATTAGGGTTGTTTAGATTTCCAAGTACATGCTCATCCATTTTCGATTTCTACATCTTTATAATATGGTAATAATTTGTTGATTTCTTATCTTGATTGATTGTTCTTGTATTAGTGCTGCTAAACCAAATTGCAAGGTGGAAGAGTGTTTTTATCGGGTTCATTTAGTAAATTTATTGGAAAGATGTTGATCTTCTGTCTGTACTGATGAATTTTAAGATGTCTGTGGCTGGTTTCATGCCACTTTTAATTTACCAAAGCAGAATTTTTGATGATGCATCATAACAACAAGCATCTGCATTCAGTTTTGAATTCAACCAGACTTTAAGAAGAAGATTAAGAATAATTTCCCAGAATCCAAATGTGCTGTATTAGTAAAAAAAAATAATAATTAAAACTTTTCTATTCTTAAACACTTATATTATGTAATAAAACGGTGTGCCTTGGTACAAAATAGTATTATTTGTCATCATATGTATGATTCACAGTGTTATCCAAAGTGTAAACAGGTGTGGGAAGTTATTGCTGCTTTGTAAATAAAAGGTACTGGTTGTTCTAATTTAGATTTATTGCAAGAAAGTTCTGCACATAAATCTTTGCAATTTAGTAGCTCCAGAGAATGTTCTAGAGCAGATAAGACTAAAGCTTTGGGTGTTTCCCCTAGCTATTGACAAGAAACCAGTAAGAAATGATGACCTTTCTTCAACATAACAGTACAGATGTGCTTACTCACAACGCACAGGTTGTATATGAATCTTTATACTATAAAAGTGACAATTCTACTCTGTCTATACTCTATACATTTCCCTGTATAATTCTGGAGAAACATGACTGATTCCCTCATCTGACATGTATTTCCATTTCTTTGATTAAGAGGAATGAACTTTCATTTGCTGTTTTTTTCCAAATACTTAGTACAATAGAGTATAGTACAGTATAAAGTACTGCGTATGCTAATCTCTTTCTGAGGACCCATATAAGCTGACTATGGCATCCTACTCATATACATACCAATGTAGCTTGAAAGGCATCTTTTTGTTGTTTGGTGACACCTCTGTAGTTTATTTATTGGACAACTTGTCTTGCTGTTTAACCAACCTTGTTCCATTCACTTTCAACTTATTAACACTTCTGGGGTATTTACCGACATTCGCTGATATTGGTAATATTTTCATTCTCACTACAAAACGTTAACATTATTTCTATTACTATTCATATTTTTCTGAAACTTTATTTATGATTTCCCTTTTTATTAATCAGCGAGCAGTATTAATTCAAATGATAATAGTGGCTACAGCCACTTATTGTTATGGTTCCCACCCCTAGTGGATAACATAAGCACATTACATAATTAGTGTGCACATTTTAGGCCACTCTCTGAGCACTGCTTATGACATCATTTTATAGCTGTATTTTGGTGAAGGTATTTCATTTGTTTAATAGGTATTTTTCATTACCTTGACAAGGGTCCCGACATGTTGACAAAAATAAGAGCACCATGATTTATTACACAATTTTGAAATATGCATTTGAATATATTTATCTTCTTCATTAAATATATGGTTTAACTATGCATTATGTACGTAATTTCATTTTGTATTGTATATTCATTTATTTTCTAATTGAAACATGCAGCATTATATTACTAGGCAAATGTTTTTTTTGTTCACCAAGCTAACTCTATCCTTCTCATTGACTTGCTGGAGCCAGAGGAATTCTGGGAAACAAATAAAGTTGTGTAATCATCAGATTAACTTATGTATTGATCCAGTCTATTGATCTACTCATCTGTTCCTGTAATGGATATTAATGTTATTCTTGTACATGTATATGCAACACAAAGTAGATTGGCTGTGGAAGTCTACAGATTCTATAAAAATGAATATTTCTATACTTGGTGATACCATTGGACTAACAGTAAATCTATATAAAAAACCTAAAAAAGAGGAGCGCAGAAATAGCACCAATAGTGATTTATCAATGATAAATGGTTCATATAGTCCCAGAAATAGAACCCAATGAGAAAACAGTATGAGGGTGTAAAGTCACAACACCAAACAATTGCAATACTATATATAACCCCCAGTTATTGCCAGTTTACTTTATTTCGCTTACAGAAAGCAAAACTTCAAAGGTCATAATACCAGACTTGGATTTCCCTTTAAGACTTACACTATGTGGATGTTCTTATTTCTCATGTATAATATATACCATTGATGCTGCTGGAGTGATTTTATGAGGTCTGAAATTGGAACAAGATACATGCTGTGGAAGATTATGCACTTTGACAGTCTCACATTTTAACCAGAATCTAGATGGTGAGCCTCCCCATTACTGGGGGTTATATATAGCATTGCAATTGTTTGGTGCTATGGAAACATAATACATAGTGATTCCAGAAAGGTGTGTGTATTATTTTGCAGATGCATATAATAAATATAATGTGTATATTAATGAGCATATTGCTCCTTGATGCATAATCTATTTCATTTCCAGAAAAAAGCACATTACAAGATAAATTAAACCGGTCAGTGAATTACTAAGGATGTCAAAAACATTTTTTTATGTCTAAAAATAATGGATTTTTACTTAATTAGTCTTTGAAAATCAATTTCCTTTTATACGAAGGACTGTAAGCATAACAAGGGGGCATCCTCTACCTATATAAAAAAGCATAGAAGGTTCTTTTTACTGTAAAAAAATTGAGTTTATGGGAATTAAAGAGTTTAAAAGGGGTCTGTGTATTTTACTTGAGTGTAGGAATATAAAAGATTATGAATACTAGATAACTGGAGGGGGGATCTTGAACCAGGGAATTGCCATATTTGTACTTGGGAAGGTTTTTTCCCTAAGATGGGGGGTAATTGACTTTTGCCTTGTGGGTGTTTGTTGCATTCAACATTGCAGGATAATAGGCTGAACTGGATGGATTTTTGTCCTTTTTAGGTCTTGTAACTTTGTAATGTTCTATGTAACAATGTAAATTATTTTAACTGTTGCTTAGTTACCTGTTTTTGTCTATCTAATTTGTTGATTCAAATATTCAAAAAATTTTACTGATCTTTCTTTTTTCATGGCTCATGTCACATAACATTTTTATCACCTAATATTTTATCAACCTTTCCTATCATTCTCTAGTTTTTGTGTAAACACATATCCATGTAATAATTGGTGGTAACTGAGGATTCCTAGTCATGACTTACTGGGATAATAACCCATGAACTGCATGGGCTCAAGGAAATAATTTCTCCTGTGCAAATTAAAAAAGAAACAACAAAAAAAACACAAACATTTCATTTGGAACTTAGCATCCCTTTAACAATGTTTGTCCATTACACAATGGCCAATTTTAGTCTATTGTACTATTAGCATCCCTTTAACAATGTTTGTCCATTACAAAATGGCCAATTTTAGTCTATTGTACTATTAGCATCCCTTTAAC
>JAKJJM010007939.1:0-12114 GCA_021901965.1 Pipa carvalhoi
AGCGAACTCCCATTATAAAGTCGCGACTGCGACTAAAAAATTGTCGCGGTCGCGATTTTATAATGGGAGAATTGTCGCGGTCGCGACTTTATAATGGGAGTTCGTTATAAGTGAATTCGTGACAGAAAATTCGGACCTACCGGAATGACCCCCAAAATGTTTTGCCTCCCTAGACCGGGCGAAAACCATTAAGCCCTATGCTAAACTGCAGTGCGAACATCAAAAAGCACTATCTAACACATCAAAAGCTGCAAACTGTTACTAAACTAAAACAACTACACCAAAAAACAGCAAAATAATATAAAACAAACACTAACTGCAACAATATTTACTAAACAACCACAACTAACAACAAACTACCCTAATCTACATATAAATCCAAGTAATGTTAAATTAAATAAAACAGCATTAATTCCATAGAGCTGCTGTAACAATAGTGTTATAGAAATAATTGGTTTTATTTAATTTAACCCTATCCATAGGACCCCCACACCTCCCGCTGGAAGCACTGGAAGAAGCCACTTCCCTTCCCCCATCCCCCAGTCCCTTTGGGGTAGGGGGACATTTTTAACTTAAATAAAGGTGTCCCTAAGACCCCTATCCCCCCACCCTTCCCCAGCACTAGGAGCATCTCCTCTTCCCCCTACCCTGATGTGGGGTAGGGGGCCTAAATATCTAAAGTAGGGGTTCCTGGGACCCCTTTCCACCCCATTCCCACCAACAGCTGTGCAGATGAGGGAGATCGCTACCAGGTGTCCCAAAGACTCCTACTTTAAATACTTAGGGACACCTACTCCACAGGGATATCGGGGTAGCGGGAAGAGGAGCTGATCCTAGATTTCTTTTCGATTTGAATTTGTTTTCACTGCTTTTTAATAAATATGCAATTTTTTTCAAGCAGAGGGAAAAGAAATTTGATCAAAATTAATCAAATTGAATTGAAAAGGCATTGGTAACTTCATTTCTGCTTTATAAATTTCCCCCTTGGTATGCTAATAGAAACATGTTTAGTTAGCATCTCAGTGCACAGGTGTGAAAAGGAAAACCAAGAAAATTTCTTAAAACAATTTAAAGGCAAAAGGAACCCCCCTATAGGCATTATAAGCATGATTTACCTCTTGGTTCAAACTTACATACATGATATCCACCATAAAGTATATGTTGCCTTGTACAGAAGGGGCAAGTATATTGATGTACATGGTATAATAGAAAAATTACACCGCTAAATCCGAAAAAGCATGTAACCGTGCATACTAAAATATTCAAAAAGCCTGCTGCAGTACATCTGTAGACTTTGCTAAAATAAATTTTGCTGTTTTTTTTCTATGGAAAAACTGTATAATTACAGATCCCATTTATATATATCAATGCAAATATGCTTAGCAGTAAAGTATTACGCACATGTTTAATTATAGGCACTAGGTATCAACTAATACCCTTTAATGAACAAGTAATTAAAAATTGCAATTTGCAAACATTTATGGTCATTACAATCTGCAAAATGAACGGATGTGAGGTTATGGATAGTTCAAATCACACTGCTGAGAGTGTCCAATTTTGGGCAAATGTAGATTGCTATTATAAAGATTTCTAATGAGGCACTGCATAAAATATTGTTTTTAATGCTTGCAAAGGCTTGCTTAGCATGGAATAAATGTAGATGGTGTTAACACATATAATTTGTACATTTTGGGAAGAAGCAATGTAGTCTCCCAGTAGAAGAAGCCAGATGTTAGCTGACATATTTAAAAGGAAAAGTGAAGTATACATTTTAGAAGTTTTCAGTGATAGCAGTAGACACATAAGGGCTTAATCAAGAAAGTGAGAATTCAGCCATCAAAGTGTATTTGTGACACTTCTGGTTGCAATGCTTGTGTCGCTACTTCTTATCCATTAAAGGAGAACTAAAGCTCCAAAAACAAAAAAGCTATCTTAAAAAAGTACCTCATTGGAAGCTCAATTGATGCAACCACGACTTCAGCTGTGCTGTAATTTCACTGCACGGAGGTAGACTTCAGAGCGCTTAGGAGGGTACAGCTGCTAGTGAGAAGCTCCTTCCACACAGTATCAATGGCAGTGAAAAAAGAGCAATGAGAGCGCTCCTCTCACTGGGGCACAATGAGGGTGATGATGTAAACACTCATTTCCATACAGGGTGGAACTGCGTGCTGGCTCCTGAGACAGCCTAAGTGCTCTGAAGTCGGCCTCCATGCAGAGAAAATGCAGCACAGCTGAAGCTGTGGCTACATCGATTGAGCTTCCAATAAGGTACTTTTTAAGATAGCTTTTTTGTTTTTGGAGCTTTAGTTCTTCTTTAAGAGGCAGAATCCCATAGTGAAGAAGCAAACAGTGTCAGATGTGATTTATTGTGAAGTGTGGTGCAGTTAGTGGACAGTAGGAGCTCTGACATCAAACCCCTTAATTCTTCACCACTTTGAAACTTTAAAACTGGCAAATGCAATACAGTACACCTTACTGAATTGGGTACAAAGTGATGCACAGTGCTCTGTAAGTCCATGACCATCATAAGATTTTGATGTTTGGACCCTTGGGCAACTATTTGGACTTTCATGAATAAGCCCCATATTCGACATAGAAAAGTGCATTGTAGTAGACTTTTAATCACCAAAGTGTGTACAAAACACCAGTGAAAATATCTGTACTTTCTTGTGCTTGAGTCCTTCTCAGAATTTTTTCAGGAAGTCTAATGAAATGCATTTAGAATTTTAAAGAAGAATTATTGCTTTTAAATTTCTATAAATAAAATACATGTTTTCGCTGACTTAGGCATGTTTATAACTGACATAGTTCATTAAATATATTACAGTTTTGAAAACATTAAAGAATTACTATGTATAGTGATAATCCAAATAAAATCTATTTCCTGTAAAGATGCAGCTACTAAATGGCGTATCCAAAATAAGTTACACAGAACAGCACCTAAGTGTCCTCACAAGCACTAAAGGGACACTGATGCCTCTGAATTTTACACGTGTAAATGAAATAGTTCATAAATATTGCATTTTATAAAGCACCTTTAATTAGGCATTACCAGGTTGGCTCAAAAAAATATGGGGCCCAAGGAAAATGTAACATATTTGGGCCTCTGTGCAACAGTAAAATCAATTTCTGAATAAAGAGAACAATATGAATGTAGAGTGAACTGACCCAACTCCATGTAGTCCGGCTACAATATACTGATTTTATTTGCTCATAACATGTTTTGGGCAAGAATGCCCTTTTTCAAATGAAGAAAATTGGCATCCTTGCCCAAAGCCAGTCTACATAGATTTGCATAAATTCACTCTACATACATATTGTTCACTTTGTGCAGAGTGCTCAGACGGAGGCACTAGAGAGTGAGGAGACTTGTTGGTAGTACTACCAAGCTACTAGGAGTTTATTACTTTGGAATCAATTCCTGAATATTTAAATATATAAGTTACTGAGCCAGTGGAATAGCAACTGTTTGTGGCACACGGGGCGGTCGAAAAATTTTCTGCCCCTACGCCACTGAGAATAACCGCCATCACAACGTGCCGCCCAAGGCGGACTGCCCCCCACGCTATGCCACTGTACTGAGCAATATACTGAATAAAGTGAGGGCTGTCAGCAGTGATGTGCACACATTAACAACCGTATATAATTAAAGAGATACCTGTATATAAAACTGCTACTGCACTTGCACAATTTACCGAAACACACAGGAACAGGAAGTGTATCACAGCACTTGTTTCTGCACATGTTAGGGCCTTACAGTATATTCTAACAAATTGGCATGAATTATTTCATCAACATTTTAACTAGGAAGAGTTCTTCCATTCAGCCCTGACAGTGGTAACATCACAGTCATTGTTGTGATTTTGTGACAGTGATTTTAGAGATTACATATTCTGTACCTGTGTTCCAGAAGGCATACTTTAATGTTTTTCCATGATAAATAAACAAATTATGCATCTTAGTTCTTTGGTTGGACACCAGGGAAAGCTGCTGTTAAGTTCATATGTTAGCCCATCAACATAGGGAAACTCTCTGTTGAATAGAAGAGAACTGCCCAGCAACAAGCTCAGTAAACAATTAAAATATAAACACAGGATTCCCTACACAGAATGCCATTTTAGTCCCTGTCCTTTACTTGAGGTAACAGTATTAAGGTTACAAACCTGAAGTAAAATTGTGGTTTTGTGTTCACATATCATTAGATTGTTGATAGACTCAAACAGATTCCTCATAAACTCTTCAAATTCATTCTGTTCTTTGCCTTCATACAGCCTGTATAAATATATGAAAAAATTTTAGTATATCTTATTTTAAATATGTTGGTCTTCTGTATTTAAGAAGGTATGGAAAGAGACAACAGGAAGAGGGTTTTGTGTTATGCTGTTTACATTCTGGCATTGGAGGAAAATGTAACCTTGTAGAATGTTGACCTCTTCGAGTTTCGTAAATTTCGACCATAGTGTGAATGTTACAGAGAACAATGTAAGCTGTTTACAGAGTTTCTGCAACTGATACACAGCTAAAAAAAAGTAGTGCGAAAGAGGCTAGTTGTTTACTTTTAACCAATGAATCATTCCATGCATGCAAATCAGTACTATTTAAAGTGACACCTTCCTAAAATAATGTGAATTCATAAAGTAGATTAGCAGTGAATTTTGAAAAGCAACAAATAATAGAAAATTTTAAGACTAGATAAAAGCTATCATTATAACAAATCTAGACCCATAGCCCATCAGAGATATATAAATCCATTTGAATATAATTGTTGCTTCCTGCGGAGCTTTTTCAGCACAGTGTTTGTGAAGAGGCCTATACAAAGGAAAAATAATCAAAATAAGGGCACTTTAATATTTTATGAGAAAATCCATCTATTCAGTAAAAGAAACAGCGCAGCGCTATTTATGAACGTACAACCAATTATATTAGATTATTCAAAACCTGAAGATTTTGAAAATAAATAAAACGGTCTTCTAGACTGTGACTAGAATGTATAGAATATTTTCTGTAATGCAGAACAAAAACTTTAAGGATACAATAGAAAATACAAAATACAAATCAGACATAGTAGTAGTATAACAGTAGGGGAAGAAATCCTTATAGTGACCAGTCCATTACCTTCTTATTCAGACCAGATACCTGTCCTGATAGATGTTCTCTGCAGGACTGTCATCAGTACAGATTGATTATGTTGTGTGCAGACCACCGTGTTTTGGTTTTATTTAAGTTAGGATTTTTTTGACAGACGGTTTTGGTTTGGATTTAGAGAAAAAAACATTTTTTTTTTATATATCTTTTGTCTTTATATGACCAATGCACAGTGTCTGAATTCATATGGAAGCTATAAAGGCCTGCATTAAATTAAACCTTACCTATTTTTTCATCTTTTGTTCTGACACATGAAATAGTCATGGATGGGTCCATGTTGTCTGCAAAGTCCTTCTGTGACACAAAACTTGTACTACAAAATAGTATTTTGTGGCACAAAAATTCTTTTGGTGTGCATAACTATTATTGGTTTAATGATAATAATTCAAAATAAAATGAATTTGTACTACAAAATAGCATTTTAAGTCAGACATAATTTTGTACACAGAATAAAAGTTTGTGAATACAAAATAGCTTTTTATGTACAAAATGTAATTCTGTGCACAAAAATGACATTTTGGGGAATATTTCTAAGTCAAATTGGTCAAAAAGAAGGGAAAATTTGTTTTCCCCTGCTTTTTCCTTTTTTTCAACCATTTTGACAAACTATTAAAAAGTATTGCTATTTTTTACCAATAGTGCCTATTTTGAGCAATATTATTTGAACATCAAATAATCAATATTGCTCCAGCGCTATTTAAGAAACTTTTTCTGCTCAGCTAAACTAAAACTTATCGCTCAAAAAATGATTCAGTTCACTATACCTGGCAAAAACCATTCCCCTATGCTAAACTGCATTGATAACATTCAAAAACACATCAAGAGCTGCAAACTGTAATTAAATTAACACAACTACACAAAAAATCAACAAAGTATCCTAAAACAAACACTAACTGCAACAATGTATACAAACTAGCGGTAACTAAATCATTAAATGCTGTTCCTCAAACTTAATATAAAGCACCTGTACAGAATGAAAAAAAAGATCTGCACAGTACACGTCATATACAGGGGGTGGAAGCTAGAGGCAGCTGGCAGTTTTTATCTCACAATTCTCAGTCCAAGCTGATCTAGCATCAGTACACGTAGGGGCACATTTACTAAGACCTATTCAACCATATCGATTAATTTCATCCCCTTTCGCCACCTTGAGGGTAGAGAATACTTTTTGGAGATAAAGTTGTTTATGAACAGTTTAGTAAATAGGAGGAAACAGAGATATTGTTAAATATAGGCTGTTTCTCCTACATTTATTAGTCGAATAGCCTGTTCAACTTTAGTAAATGTGCCCCTAAGTGTATTGCTGCTCGATTGATCAGGTAAGTATACTTTACAATAATAGTTCTCCTTTAATCCTTATGTTTTACTGTCGGCTTTTTGAAAAAACACCTTTACCTTCTTTACACCTTTACATTATGCCACGATGCTGCAGTTTGAAACTCCAAGAGGGTCCACTGATTCCTGGACCCACTGGGAAATTTCTCTGTGTCCTGGTGGGCCAGTCCGACACTGCATATTGTTTGCATTATAACTGGTTAACAGTTACAATTTTACCTTGTAAAAGCACAAACTGACATGTCCCAGTTCTTAACATTATTTACAGATCCAATCATATTATCCCTTTAAATCTAGATTTTAAAGGTAAATTATAGAACATAGATATAGGCTTACTATTTAACTACCTGACGGGTAACGATGCTATTCCTTTCCAGCTGTTGTAGAGATGTTACCAGTATGGTGGGTCACGTTTATAGCACATTTTATTTTTTTTATCAGCTGTGAAATAAGTGTTTTATCCTGCAAGCTCAGCACAAAGTGTATAGAAGGAACTTCCATTGCTAAGCATGCTGTGATCACAGTGGCAGTTTGGTCTTTGTGCAAATGAATCCTTTTTATGCCAAGAAAATAACTCAATTTCTCCTGTGTTACAACATCTTAATGTCTTTTTTACAATATAGCCAGGTGGATGTTATTTTCTTTTGAAATATTAAGATTGCTTGGTTGTTCAAATTTAAGAGACTTTATTTCTGTATGAATGGTATCATTTTTTTTCAGGATAAAGGAAACACTGGAATAAAAATAGAGGCATGAAAGTAGATATAGTAGACATATTCATTTGGCCTAATCAAGAATTCCATCCTTATAGTTTACTTTATGCACAAAGCATCAGTAAAGAAGTACAGTCATGATAAATCAGAACGCTGTATAAGACCCTCCGAAAGAAAAGTTTCAAGTTATTCACAATTGACATTTAAAAATCAGGTACAAAGAAGGGCAACTTACAATTGCAGTTAAACGTTGGCTGATGGATTGCCCCAGCACAAGCCCAACACCTCTCCTGCAAATAAATAGGTTCCCGATCACCATCACAAGTATTTATCCTAGTTTCTGCAACAAGTCGCAGTCAAGCACCAACACAACTGTGAACAACAAGGGTTCCAAGACATCGCACTTAAGATAAGCACTCAGCCCCAAAAGTAAAAGCCAGCTGTCAATTACTGGTCTATGGCAGCATTTGAAAAAGGGAGCCAACTGAAAGATCTAACTTTGTTATGCAGACAAACTTTGACAAAGTGTGAGATCAAATGAGGCTAAAGAGATAAAAGAGAGATACAGGTAGTCAACAATACCGAGTCACTACCTGAATAGACAGTATGACCAAGCACCTAAGGCAACAAGGACAGCTGGGTCGCACCAGAATGTCGACCTGGCTAGAACATCCACGTGACCACACTATTATTTTTGGGAGGAATTGAGTGATGCGAAATAATGCAAATTCCACCAGTGAAGTGCAGTGATGCCATCTTCACAATGTCCCACTCACTGTATCAAGTGAATATTACATCCATTTCCATGTCACTTGGTTGCAGTGTTTATTATCATTTTTAAATAAAACCTCTGAGCTTTGCCATCAACTTCTTACTTTGCTACTTTGATCTGGCAAAGTCAAAGGGGTGAATTGGGGCAGTTCGATAAGTCTGCAACCCTCTTGGATGTAAATTGGTCACATTGCAGAATTTGCTGAATACAAGACAATGGGGAAAGTGCCAAATGAATAAGAATTTGTGCATTTACCCGACTGTTGGGACTTTCATAAATAAGTCAGTCTCCCTTTAAAGCCTTGCACTATAGCTATACATTACATTTCAATTTTAATATAGAAAAAAAAATAAAAACATTTTTATAATGCCACAAAGTTTTATAGTAACACACAAGCAAAATGAATTGCTCATGGGACAGCCCCTGAAATAATTGTAATTTTTTTCATGACTGTCATTGCATGCCTTATTGTTTCATTCTATGGGCTCATCCTTTATAAACAAAAAAAAAAATCAGAAATATTAAGCCAAGTAAATGGCTGGCATAAAGGTTCTCACATTTTGCAAACTCCACCTCAGCATCTGTAGATGTAATTTCACAGCCATAATCATACCTCCCTTGCAACCAGTTGAAACATTTATACTAACCCATAAAATGTGCAATGACAACCATCGAAGCTGGCTCATTATAACTACCTTAAAGGTATAATATTCATTTTACGTTATACAGAGAAAACACACATTGTAAAAGCTCCATAATATTTGATAATCATTAATCAATTAATTTCTGTAAGTTTTCATAGTATAGATTTCTGTTCCTCGGTTACATGTTACCTCACTTATCATCTGAGTCAATCAATCTTTGGCAGTCGGTTACACCATCGGTCTAGAGACAGACTGCAATAAACGTATTATCAGCCACAAATTTCAATCCACACAACTGTTCAGCAAACCAGGGCACATTACACTTACAAAAATGAGATGGAGTCCTGACAAAAAGCAATTTTATTTCAAGCCGGGGAATGCTAGATTTACGACAGAAAATAACACTCAGTTTCCGAAGCAGGCGAGAAATGCAAATAGTAAAGAGAAAAACAGGCCATGTGCAGGACAGCCTATGTGTCATTTCCAAGTAAAGCATTTTTACATATTCTTAATAAATCATCTGTAGAATGTCTAGCAGCCATATTACATATGGTTTCCCTGTAGAGAGAAAGGCAGTGAGTGGGCTGCATGATATAAAATAATGATCAGTAATTTTTCTTTATCTCTGAAAGCTGTAACTGTGGAATAGAATTCTGTTTGATTATTATAACTAAACTGCAACACTGAATAACAAACAAATTGACCTTTAAGTAGCTAGAATTGTTTATTTCTTGTGCTTTCAATTTCATGTGTTTTGGATTCAATGACATATATGTTATAGAATCGAATTTCTGAAAGCTGTGAAATGATTAGTAAAAGTGGTGAACCATAAGTAACTCAAGTAAGGTCAAATCTATTGGGAGATAGGTTCATAACACCTGTGTTATAGAACATGACCTGTGTATGTGTAGGTGAGACACATTTTTATTATATATACCCTGTGTACTACTGCTGAACATCACAGTTGTGACCAATTAAAAACTAAAATTAAATTAGTTGAGATGACATTTGGGGCTCAATCGCATGTCTCATTTACCGGTACTGTAAATTAGAGACAAAAAAAATGAGTTTCATCTACTGTTACAATATACTTTTTTTTTTCTACAATCTGCTAGTTTTAGATCATTGACTTTCGCAGTATATATTGTAAGCATAAGCACACTGATCAATGGGCTTACTTCCCACAGCAATTTCTTAAAGAACTAGTAATTAAAAAAAAAAAATTCCCATTTAGATTAGAATGGTAGTTATTCAAATACAGTACTAGTAAAAATGTTATGTTTGAAGTTAAATTAATTTTATTACTTTCTGTCTGTTTTTATCTTTGCTAATAGCAGCCATGTTAATAAACAGACCTGAATATATAGTATCTAGAAATGCATTTGAGGCATTTCCATTTTTTGGTGTTATTGTCATTTCAAAATGTCTATATGGCTGTACCTTACCAACTTTCTCCATATATTACATTTTAATGTTGTGTTCAATAAAAGTGGTTGTAATGGCTTTCCCATTATTATTATAAAATCTATTCGGACAGCTAGCAGTACTGCATAAGAACCCAGGGGTAAATCTTACAAATAAAGAATTTGGCCTGGGTCTTGTGTGTCATTTGATCAATACTGAGTTTCTATCTAATATCCTAACTAATTCCAGTGAGAGAAGAAGGAGGTGTAGTGAATAAAAGTTTCCAAAACTAAAATTATTTACTTTTAGCCCAAAGATACATGCAAATCTACATTGTTTGAGGTACAATTTAATCCCTTTTTAATTTACAAATAATCATGTTTCAATTCAGACACATCCATAAATAGTTTTTGTGATAGTTTATATTTTTCATAGAATTTCTATTTAAAAATACCACTTTCTGACTTTGCACATTTCTCTTGTCTCAGACACTGTGCTGAGAAACTGACCAAACTGCACTGATGAAAACAATGGTTTGAGTCAGGCTGTCTTTCTCTTGTAAGGTTAGCCTGTTTATCAGCCATAACGTAACATAGCACTGCTGCACTGCTTCGAAACAGCAAGCAAATATAAGCAGGGTGATACTCTCTCTCTAGACCAGTGGTCAGCACAGTGTGGCTCTTCAGCCGCCAGACCGTGGCTCGCGGCGCCTGCTGTAGCCCCGCCCCTTCATGTCATAGGTCCGCCCCTTAGCATCATAACCCTGCTTCCTTTGCATCATAGCCCCGCCCATGACTGCCGACGCTCCTTCTGATTGGACGTAGGCAAGTCACAGGATCTGGTGTTTAGGCTCCACCCCCTTTGCGCTCCTCCCCCTGGCTCCACAGTCTTTAGTCGGCGGTGGAGGAGGGAGTGAATTGGCTCCCTCCTCCACCAAGTTTGCCGACCACTGCTCTAGACTAACCATACACTAGCTTTTTTACAGCTGCTGATTTTTCTGTAAAATTTCTCCAAAGGTTCTCAGCGATTTTTCTTTGAAAAATCTGCCTAAATCTGTGTAAAATGTGTATGGCCACAACATGCCCCTAAAACCTTGTCTGCAGCAGGTCACATAAATGTGACCATGTACCCACATTTTAGACACATTCTTATGGGCAGTTTTTTTTGCTGAGAATTTTCAAAGCAATTCTACCAATTAAACCGCTAATGTGGTCCTGGTCTAAATGTTCATGTGGTTTTAAAGTCGATCAGTTTTTTGAATATCTAATTTTCTAAATCACAGCGGTAATTAAAGGGGAACTAAAGCCTAAAAATTATTTCAGCTAGAAACCTTATGTATCTTATGCAAAATAACTGCAGAACATACCCAAATGGGACTAGCAGAAAATAACCTGACTATGAACTCATGATATAAATATCAATTAAATCTGACATTGAAGTCAAGTTAAAAATAAAGAAATATTGAATTATCTTTAAATCAAACAGAAGAAACCATTCCTGCATTTAAGGGTTGCCTCCCATTTATTTAAAAGCAAAGACTTTTAATATCCTCAGTACAACTGTGCTAATTATTAAAATACTTAAATGTATATTACATGCTGCACTAGATTCTCTGCAGCCCTGCAATGCACATCTGAACCAATTTATTATCAGCTAGCTTTGCAGCCTGGATATTTTAGCGTAATTGGCACTAAAGGGATAGGGTTACCCAAACATCCCTTTTAGTTGCATGGTATTCAGTTCAGTTGCAGAATACCATTACCTTTAAAAGCGAGAGACTTGAAATATACCTTTCATAGCTTCCAGTACAATCTTACACTCTTTTTTGAAGTGGAATACTGGCTTTACACATATTAAATGAGATAAGAAGGAATCCTAAACTGCAGATGAAGTTCACCTATTAGATCTAAATAATTGTTTCATTTCACCACTTTGAAAGAAAATTCCTACGAAATAAGATAACCATATCATCCCTTTAACCAGGTGCAGCTCAGTATTGAATTAGAGCTTTGTAGCTGCATTTTCATTGCCCTGCAGGAAGCATTTGATAATTATATCTTGTAATGATCTGATCTGCACAGTAAAAAGGCTTATTCATGAA
>JAKJJM010007948.1:0-13858 GCA_021901965.1 Pipa carvalhoi
TTGCTTACATAAAAGGCTGACTAAGTATATTAGTAAAACTTTTTATTATGCATTTACAATTGCACACTACTTTTTATGAATGAGGCTGGACTGTTCCTTTAAATACATACAAAAGGTTCTCTGTGGTATTTTGTGAACTCTGTTCAGTTGGAAATATTTAACCTATAATCCATCAAATCACTTTTACTTTTAAAACATTCACTTTGTATTTTTCAGTAATAATGGTTCTGCCTGTGAAAATGTCAGTAAATAGCAAAAGATGTCAGCAAATTTATCAAAACTTTTCCAAGGGTTGCCACAGAGTTCAGCACTGTACCTTACCATTATATTTAATTTAATGGCATTATCTACAGCTGATACTAGTTGATTAGAAGAGTTTAACAACAAGATATTTACACAATGGGCAGAGTCAACTGGATTCAAAATTTTTTTTTTCAAACAAAACAGTGTTTTATTATGAAGCATAATTTACCTCTTTCTGTAATTTTAAAGAATATTGAAAGTAAGGAGTTTCCTGTCCTGTATGATGTGGAATTTCTTAGTGACTTTATTAATTATAAATTACAGAACCCTCACAGATTCAAAGCAGGTTTTTTCTACCAGCTGCCCAAGGTAATTGTAAAGTTAACAAACCTTAAGCTGTTTGTTTGTGTATAGCTGATTTAGCAACGTGTTCAGTCTTAGTTGTAATCTTAATAGTGTATTCTGATCCATTGCATGTGAGGCAAATGTATACATGTAGTTAATTCTTAATAGAAATAACATTTTGTTCTCTCCACTCATTCCATACTAAGGCAGCTGCCAAATATGTAATATTGTTCCATTGCTCCACTGTTAATGCAATAAACTGAGGTGTATGCAGTAGTTGTTTTCAACTTTAGTAATTGTGCAATATAATAAATCACTGCTATGGAAAGGTACTTTGCCATAGCAGAAATAATATGAAAACAAATAATTGTAATTCTTAGTCACTGACCCAGTCATGCATGCAGTAAATATTGAAAAACATGGATTGCTTCCCTGTAAAGAGCTTATGGTACATGTCTAGCTCTTGACTAGATTTTAAAGGGTTTAAGTACATAATACTTTTTAAAATGTCTTTGTTAAAGTTAAATAGGTGATTACTATTGCTTTGTGTTCATTTTTTTTCTGATTGCAGCCATCTTTCATCTGGATAAATGCACCCTTAAAATTTATATATATGTGAAGTGCCCAGAAAGTCAGAAACAAAGTAATTGCATTTTATACTTCATCTAAAGTATATACTTTATATTAATCATATGTGCACCACACTTTTCATATTGCATATAAACTTTAATTTGTTTGTTTGTTGAGTACTTTGTTTTGTTTGCCTTGTATTAACTGAACTTTTCTATCACACATTAATTCTGATAAAGGTGTTGTATAATGCTGCTGTGAATCTGCCTTGAATTTGGTCAAAATTTTACATTTCCTCTACAAGTGCCAGGATATGGCTTCCTACTTGCAAACTGAAATATGGTATATTACCATAAAAAGACAAAGCACTGAAAATTAATTTAAACACAATTCGGTCGCGACTTTATAATGGGAGTTCGCTATAAGTGAATTCGGGATGGAAAATTCGGACCTACCGGAATGACCCCCTAAATCTGTGGGTGGGCAACTTAGTCACAATACTTTGCAGTGGACTATAAGAATTCCTAATATTCCAACAGGACTGCTTGCATGTTTACCTAGGGGTATCAGTGCGTTTGTTGGTCTTGTGTTGTAACTGGAGGAGAAATAACTCTCAGGGGGTCATTCCGGTAGCTCGGAATTTTCAGTCTCGAATTCACTTATAGTGAACTCCCATTATAAAGTTGCGACCGCGACAATTCTTCCATTATAAAATCGCGACTGCGACAATTTTGTAGTCGCAGCCGCGACTTTATAATGGGAGTTCGCCATAAGTGAATTCGGGACTGAAAATTCTGAGCTACCGGAATGACCCCCCCAATCTAATTTTGTTTGTTTCAGGAAGGTTTAGAAGGATGCCAATTTATTCATATTGGTTTAGGAGCATGCCAGTTTGTTCATATTGGTTTAGGAGCATGCCAGTTTGTTCATATTGGTTTAGGAAGATGCCAGTTTGTTCATATTGGTTTAGGTATATTGTTTTATGCATAACATTATAGATGGTCCATGTAATACTAATTTAAGATAAAACGAGAGAATGAAATGGTAAGGTTATCAGATCAACTGAAAATGCAGGGACCGGTTTGTTATATGATATAAGCAAGGGTGTAACTACAGGGAATGTAATAGTAGCAGGTCTGCTGAGGTTTAGGGACTTGAGGAGGTCCCATAAGCACAAAAAATTGTGCTTTTTTTTTTTTAATAAAGGGCTATGGCCCAAAATATGTCATGACTGATAAATTGGTGGTTACATTAATTTTTTTTGTGCTGGTATGCCTTCTCCTTTACATATTATTACATGGTCAGCAAATAATCCTACATGCAGGGGCTAAAGGAGTGGGATTAAGAAAACACTGATCATTGAGGGCATGGGTGTTGGGGTAGTAAGGCAAGGGAAGTCCAGTCCCAAGCAAATGTAGTTTGTCTAATTTTATATTTCTGTCCCCACATTTTCAGTTGATTAACTTATGCTAAGATAAATGCATTCACAGGCTTTTGTAAAGCAATCAATGTGATGTTATAGGTTCCAGCATGTTTACTCTGGGTTTAGGCTAACATAAAATCCAGAAGCAAATAGAAACAGACTTATTCTGTCATCAGAGTCAGAAATACCCAGATGCAACATCAGCTTCCTTACTGCCCAAATCTAATCTTCCTTGCACCCAAACTATAGTCTGAGAGGTGATCACAATGATCTTATGAAACCTCCATTCTTCAACAATAGGATTTAGCAGTCTGGGTAAATGCTGGGCACTGATGTACACAGCTGCCTATGGGCTATGAGACAGACTGACAACTTTGTTAAAGTAACAAGTGTCCTGGGAGCATTTTGCCATAATCCGAATACACAAAGGAGAATTCTGCAATGGTTATGTGGTTTGCATATAGGAGAATGTACATCTGCTATTAATATATCTTAGCAGCTGTCATAAAATAAAGATGTGCTTGCAGTTATGTGATTTTTTTTTTTTTTGTTAACACCTCTTTAAAACCAAGCTCATTTATTGGATCTCCGTCTTTTGTTTTTAAAGAAAACTGCACATTATAAACAAACTGTCAAATTCACTTTGTTACAACTCGAGTTGCATTTTCAACATAGTCACAAATTCACTTCTCATTATTGACTAAGTGACAAATAAACTTCTCAAACTAGAGGACAGTGGTGATCACTGTCAGATGTGTTGTGTGGCATAATCAGTCGGATAAAAGTAGAATGCCATTACTGTGATTTTAGCTGGTGTGTACTTGTACAAATTCAGTGACAATAAATTGAATCTTATTTTATCAGCCACCAATTCGACACTCCATTGTGGCAAAGTCAAATTGGTGAATTCGGAGCAATACACCTAGTCGTATTTGATCCTTCGACACACTCCCTGCATTCTCCACTTTGCAGAGTTTGCTCAATAAGTGAACATGGGGAAGTGGCGAATAGATGCGAATTCAGAGCTTTACACAACTATTTGGCCTTTAGTCAATAAGGCCCATAATCATAATAAAATTTTATATTTTTCTTTCTTGGTTTATAAAGTAATTATCAGATATGACAAGCAACTTAGAAGCTTCCTTTACGGAAAGGAAATGGAGGATAACCATTCTGTATAATATATATAATGTACCCCTTTCTGTAATTTATAAGGATATTAGTTCTATGAGTTGGGAAGCTTATAATCCAACTGTTTATGGAAAAAAAGTTGTAACCCTCACATCCATAGCTTGCGCACATAGGTTTAACGAAAGGCATCATGGGATTTATATTTTACATTTGTCACCATAATAGGTAATCTGTGCTCATGATTTTAACTAGTATAATTTTTGCCTAATTGCTGAACATTTAAAATTAGCAACCTTAATTTATTAAGAAGGAAGCTCTTTAAATATAAGATAAACTTTTACAATCTCTTTGGGTAACTAGCAAGAACACATAGGAATGAGCAGGCATACAGTTTCAGAGCATGTCCAGTGTAACAGGGTAATAGGCCTCTTTCACATCTGCAACTCAGTTGGATCTACTTTGCATGTCTTACTGTTCACGTACAGAGACAGCCTAGTGATTTTTATGACAGTCAGATTCACACGTTCACACTATATAGGCGCTTATGAGAATGCTAGTGCCATAGGAAACAATGGTATGCCTTTGCCTGCAAACAGTAGGGCTTATTAAATAGGTCCCCCTGTGCTGCAATGTGAAATAGGTCCCCCTGTGCTGCAATGTGAAATAGGCCCAAGTTAAAAGTATCATGTTTATGTACTAAAAATAAAAAAATAGCCTGCTGTGTATGGGCGTCCGCAGCAAGGCCACCAGAGGGACGCCTCAGGACGATTCATAATCTCCCAATGCTCCCCTCTGTCCTGCACCAGCGCATTGGGAGATTATGATTTGTCCCATTGTGTGATGTGACCCCCCCCCCCTGTTAAATTGAGATCTGCAGACACCCATGTTGATGACTTGGCAATGCATATTTTCTTCAGGCTAAATTACCAGAATGAGGATCCCTCCCCTGAAGAGCTTATCAGTTTATATATATATATATATATATATAATTTAACCAACTATAATACAAAAATTATTAGGAGTTCAATATTAATGTATTTAGTCTTATAATATAATTATTTCCACAATGTTAACCTTATGCTTTTTGATTTTTTTTTGCACCACAATATCCTTGTGACATCAGAATGCACTCCTTTTTTTACCTCCCTCCCTCCCTCCATTTTTTTTTTTTTTTTATTTCCTTCCCCCCATCATTATTTAAATAACCCTTAAGTATAACTACTATACATGACAATGATTTTACTTTATTTATCTTATATATTTACAAATAAACATTATGGGGCATATTTACTAAAGTAAAAAAAACTATATTTGCTCTCTTTTTACCGTTTTTCACCATTTTCGCTGGTTTTTCACCACTATTGCAATTTACTAAGCCCTTTTCAACTTTTTTTACTGATACATTTTGGCAAGTTGAAGGTGGCGAAAATCCATTATTCCCTATGGAGATAGGTGTGGAAATGTTTCTAAGTCCCTGGCGATATCGATATTAAAGGGCCCCATTGACATTAATGTTGAGTGTAGTGGTATTAGCACATTGATATTTACCAATATTGATTTTTATCGATATCAATACAATTTTTTAAAATTTTCATAAATGAAGGGAAAAGAAAAATGCGGTGAAACTAAAAGGATGGGTGAAAAGCAGTGTAAGCACAAATACGGTTTTTCAACATTAGTAAATATGCCCCTATCTGTATGTAACTGATTACATAAATAAAAAATAAAAATTGTAATGGTTAAAATGGATGACCTGAAAAGAAGTGCATTTTATTAGAAATACCCCAAAAAAGGTAGACAAATTTTTTTTTAGTACTGGAGTTGTGGGTTTATTGTGTTGATGGGAGTTTCCCTTACATTTCCTGTTATTGTTTATAACTTGTGGTGGTAACGGTATTGAGCAAGTCAAAAGCCATATGAAATGTATTTTATGTTTACATTTTTCTCTCTAGAATTTTATTTCTGCTTCCCATTATGTATTAAAAAATGTAATTACCTTTCCTTTGGGACAACTATAATCTGGAATTATGCAACTAAACTGAAGCACAAAGTATGATTGCAAGCAGTGCTGGGATTTGAAACAGGAAGGGAACAAGACAATTTGAAAAAAGTAACCCTTTGGTTGGAGTCTGACTAGCATTCAATGACTGCTTAGAAAAAAGCAAATCCGTCAGCAAAGGCAAAATTATGTATAAAAAGTAAAACATATTGGCATTGGTTATTCTGCACAAAAAACATTATTTATCCTTGAAAAAAAATTTATTTTGAATATGAAAATGATCTTAATTGCGCCATAACCTTGCAGGCTGATCACATAGGAGGCAAAAAGAGCACAGGGGTTTGGTGAAAAAACAGGTAGAAACTATAAACTGGGATAGGCTCAAAGTGTCCCTGGATGACAGCAGTACAATAAACTGACCTGTGAGCTGCCTCTGCCAAGTACCATAAATTACCCCTCATCTACCTTTCAGTGGAGAATTTGCATTCTACCGCACAGTCACAGACTTATGTGCCTTTTCACATTACTTTGCATGCACATGGCTTTTGCGTGTTTACCAAGTGTCAAAGTGGTGAATTTGGCAAGGTATACTGCTCCAAATGCACCGGCCAGATCAAAGTGCTAAAGTAGGATGTTTATTGCAGGGCTCCTGTTTGATGTAAGGTGACTGTACATTCAAATGGCAAATATAAGAAAATATAGTGACAACAACATAAACTACATACAAGTCAAGTATAGGTGATACCTTTTATTGGCTAACTGAATAGATGGTGAATGCTTTTGAGTCAACTTAGGTCTCTTCTTCAGCTTGCATTTACTAAGTTGACTCAAAAGCATTCACCATCTATTCAGTTAGCCAATAAAAGGGGTATCACCCATACTCCACTTGTATCTGCTTATATCTATGGCTAACACAGTGCTACACTCAACAACATGAACTAGAAACACTGTTGCATAATAAGGAATGTAAAAATGACATGTAATGTCTGCAAAAATACCAGGTATCAAAACTTGGCAAAGCTGCATTGCCTCTTCACATTGCTTGTCAGTGCAAGGAACCATGTCCTATTACTACATGTAAAATTTTCATTTTAGCAAAACACTTAGCCTGAGTTCTCTTCTTCTCCATGAGCCAGACAAATCACAACATACATATAATTTTCATGTTTTACTATCAATATTTTTTACAAATAGTTGCAGAAATTTGACTTTGTAATAGAAGGTCTTTAGAAACCTTATGTTCTGTTAAGTAATGGAAACTTTCCACATATCTGTGAATACTTTAACAAGGTCTTTCCTATACAAACAAATAATTGTTGAGCGCTGCTGCTGTATTAACTACCTCCTTATAAATAGGTCCCATTGGTCCTGTAAAATGGCAGAAAATTTAAAGCCAACCATTGCTTAAGTGTGATCATCCATAACGAGTATTTCTAATACAAAGAAGCGATCATTATTTCTCCAAAGAACCTCCAAAGTCATATTGTTTGTTCTCATCTTGAAAATCTCTGTTTACACTGAGGAATACTGGATGTATAGTATCAGTTATGACTTCTTTAGCCTTTTTTCAAGTGCTGTTGGAACACACAGGCTTTTATATTTGCTTTTTGCACAGTATCCTGCAGATATTTGAAAGGATGGACAGGGACAATTTTATTTAAAAGAAAAATGATTAGTTTTCATAAAACAGCAATGTGTCTTAAGTTAAATATTAAAAATATGTATTTATTTACTTTTTGAAAAGTTTATTGCCACATTCTTTCATGTTTACACATGTATAGAGAGAGCATTATGGGAGTTATTCATCAGTGAGGCATTCATTTACAGAAGTCTAGTAACCCATAGCAACTTATCAAAATTTGACTTTGAGAATTCTAATTTACCAATACCAGTGAATACTAACAGCTGTTTGGTTTCTATGGATTATTAGACATCTAGAAAGATTGCCTCTGTTGATTAATTACCCTGCATATTCTTTTTACATAGCTACATAGTTAGTAATGTTAAAAATGACGCAGATCTATAAAGTTCAGCCTATAAAATGAATTAATAATTAAGATAAATAAGTAAATTACTCTTGTTGGTTGCTGTTTCTCTCTTCCACTGCTGCCTGTAAATTCTCAAGTGAGAAAAACATTTTATACATTACATCATATAATATAATGGTAAATTGAAATGTAATAGGAAATGTATGATTTTTAAATTCATAGGGAAATAAACGCAAACAAATTTCCCAAAATTAATTGGCGAACAGAGCTTTGTCTGCCGCTCTCAGAAGCTCTGTTTGTCAAGTGCGTGAAGCACGTCCACGACAATGTCAGCGGCGCGCATCATGCAGTTCGTAAAAACGAATGCGTCTAGCCACATTCAGACCTTCGAGAATCTGGCCCAAAATCACTATACAGTTCTCCGGATATGTGAACAGACAGAAGGTGAGAAGGTGGGAGAAGATAGCATGTTACTGAGAAAAGTAAATTGTAACTGGTCTGCTGAGCCATTTAACTGGGCTACAAGGAAATGTCATTGGTGGGCTTCTGAGTTCCTTAACTGTGCTAATGAGCAGTGGACAGTGTAACTCTGGGCAATAAAAGAATACTAGTGTGTACAATACAAGAACATGGCTTAACTGCCAAACAAAAACAAACAATAGACGACTCAATCCCCTCTAATAGAGTCCAAATGTAAATGCTCACACCCAGGGAAATGCTGTGTGCTCTGGAGAGAGACTGCCAAGCACACAGCACACAACATTTGTAGATATAAAAAACTGACCATCCAGAGACATAAATAAAATGTTCATGCAAAAATCACTTTGACATTTAATACCATTGCCATTCTTAGCACACACCGCTAAGAAATTTACCAGCTGTAGATCAGGCAGAAATTTCTGATAATAGGGCTAGTATTTACAGAAAACAGAAAATTCACAGTAGGAGTAGATTTTTTTATGGTAATTATAACTGGATCTTTCTCATAAATATTCACAAATAAACAATATAGTTGTTAAGCGCCAAGTGATTATTATTGTAACGTGCCCACAGATGTAGATATGTAGATTTAGCTATGACATATGGGCCTAGCTAGAATGCCAGATTTACTGCTCCGTATGCTATACTGCAGAGCCAATACAGAATGGGTCATAGGTCATTTAATATGATCTGCCCATAATGCCAGACATTAGCAGTATTTATGATCATTTACAGAGGAAGTGAAGGAAACAAATTACATACTTGTCACATCATAAAAGTAATCAATACCTAATAGCGTAACTGGAATGTCAATGCATTAAGAAACCAGTAGTAGAGAATTATTTTAGGACTGCAGGAAAAAAATTAAACTTCAGTAACAGATGGCACTAAACAATATAACATACTAAACAATGTTTATCATATCAGGCTGTTTACATTTTTATTGCAGCTATATGAATCTCTGTAACATTCCTGGCAACAGACACAGACCTTCTTGTTGTGATACCACTAAGAAACATTAGAGTGTACTTGCACCTGTCACCTCAAAACTCCAATACTAATTTAGGTTCTACTAATGAAATAAACGCTTTTGCAAATATATATGTATTTAAAATTTACCTTTATGCAGCGTTTCACTGCAATTGACATTATGGGCCAGATTCTCTAACCTCCGTACTCCTGCGGAAATGCCTTTGCGAAGGCAATTCCGCGAAGTGCATGAGGCGCGCCGCTGAAATAGTCGCAGACGCGCTTCATGCATTTCAATGAAAGGCGAACAAAGCAGCCACTCTGCCGCTCTGTTCACTGTCATTGAAGCGCGTCTGTGACTATTTCAGAGGCGCGCCTCATGCACTTCGTGGAGATACCTTCACAAAGGCATTTCCGCAGGAGTACGGAGGTTAGAGAATCTGGCCCTATATCTCCTCCAGTCAGATCCCTTAAATCATGATCCAGTAGGGATCTGATTGTAGGAGCTGTAATGTCAATCATCATTTAGCCTTGCCCAACCCGACTCGGGAAAGAAAAGTCAGACTGACAGGGAAGATGACAGAGAGAAATGCGGCATAAAGGTACATTTTTAAAAATAGATATATATTTACAAAATCATTTATTTCTTTAGTAGAACTTAAATTAGTATTGGAGTTTTGAGGTGACAGGTGCATGGACAGTCATCCTTATCTCGGCAAAGAAAAGCTCAATTTCTGTCGTTTAATTAGGATGCTGATAAAGCAAGCTACTGTGCCTAGTTAACTGTTGACATTTTGAAAGTTCATTCTTAAAGGCCGGGGCCACTGCAGCATTTTATAAAGACAAAATTTCAGCACAAATTCTGTGAAAATACATGCACAATCCAAACAGTTCGAGAATGCAACACAAGCGACAGCTGGTAAATACTTTTTTCATTAGATTATGTAGAAAAGTGTATATGTTGACTCATTACATTATTCAAAAATAATTTGGTGAATATTTGGTGAGAATTCCTCCAATTGAAAATTCACATATTATAGAGCACGGGACTGGTGACATTTCCTTCAAATGGAAAAATAATAAAGGATTTGGGTAGGATAATACTTTATAAACCATAATGCATATGCGAATTGGTCTTCAGAGGTAGATCATTACATATACATATTAAACATTTCTTCACTATCATTAATTAAAAACATTTGATATTTGAAGCAACTGATGCAAAAAATAGTATGGGTATATGCAAACTAATTAAACTGAGGTGGCATTTCCTCTGTTGTATTCCTTTGTTTAAATCAGATTTTAATGCACTTTATTTAAAAGGCAGGCATCAGACAGTTACCAGGAAGGAAATTCATCAGTCTGGATTTTACAGCTGTATGATATGTAAAATTTAAACTGGTTATGTTTGTGTGATACATAGATGACTTGGTGTCACACTCAAAATATGCTTAACAGATCTACTCTAGCACTTTAAGTCCATAATTATCTGTATTGTCTCTGGCAGCAGATACAAAGACACAGTTGCCTAGATAAAACCCTCTTCTCTTTTCCACAGGGAGTGCATGGAACAGGAGTAGGGCTAATGTCCCACCCAATTGGTAGTCCCACCTTCTTTTAAGGTATTGAGGTCCACCATTTTCACAATGATCTTTTAGTGGGACATTTTAACAACACCTGATTAAAGGAATGATACCCTCATTCACTGCAACTTTTCTCCCTGAACAGTCAATAAATGGGGTAACACCCTTGAAACTATTTCATTGAGTTGACATGTTTTTAATTGTAATTTTGGGATACCCCATGTTGTATCTAGTGCAAACTCTTGAAAGATCATTACCCCCTCAATCTCAGAAGCTAAATAGCAAAATCCAGTAGGATATATTTTACATAGGCAAGTCTAAAGCAAATATTGGGCATTTCATAGTTTTATGAGCAAAGTGGCTTGTAACTTAGTGAGTGTTGCTAGGCAATGCTCCCCGTGCTGTTCTAATGTATGCCACTAGGTGTTCTTTTGGCAGTGAGGGATGATTCAAATTGCGGAAGCTGCTTTAACGAAGTGCCTGAGATTCAGGGGGTCATTCTCTAAAAACTGAATTGTCATGTAAAGGTGTGAATTCACCAGCTAAAGACAGTCGCAATAGACTGCTACTGTCATAGTTGCAACTTTATAATGGGAATATTGTCACAGTCGCAACTTTACAAAGGAAAAGTCAAAGCTGTAACTTTAAAAATTGTCGCACTTGCGACTTTATAATGGGAGAATTGTCGTAGTCACGGATTTACTATGGGAATTTGCTGTTTGCGAATTTGACAGTCAAATTCTCAATTTAGAGAATAACCCCCTCAGTGTTGCTATTCTTTCTGTTACAATGGTGAACCATGTCTGGGTCCTGCTTCAAGTGTCATAAAAAGAAAAAGTCCTACTTCAAGTCTCTGACCCTTGTTCCCGTGTCTTTAGTCTCTGTCCTGCAGTCTTCATTTATTGTTTTGCTATTCATCTCCCACAGTGTTCCTGCATAGAGTTACAGTTCAACAAATTGTATAATTTTGCCCCCTACTCAGTCAAACCTCAGGAAGGTAATCAGATATCAGTGTGCAGTGTAACTAACTAAATTATGGTGCCCCCTCATACATCTGGCCCATATTGTTTGGCAACCATGTGTGCCATGGAATCTTGTGGTAGACACCCATAGAAGCATATGGGATTACTTGTTCTTGTTCTAGCAAATTAAGTTAATTGTAAGAGTGACAATGAATTGTATAGTATTTTATTACTTAGCAGCTGAGATAGTCTGACAGTAGCTGGCAGTGGCTGGCAGCAGTACATGTGCATGCTGGCAAATATCTTTAATCCTTTAAAATATTGCCACATTTTCTCATGCATATTATGTAAGATATATGATTATTTGTGTAAGGGGTGTTTATTCAGACCTTTCTTTTCATTTTGTTGTTCCTTTTAAATGGAGTGAAGAAGAGGTTAAAGAAACTAACGGGTGTTTGGAGTTTTATCAACAGGTCACGTTTAGTTTTTATTAGAGTATAAAAAGGCGAAAATGTCATAAAAAGCTATGCTTGGAACTCCACACCCATTTGAAGCAAAATATGTACCCTGTTAAATAACGAAAGTAGATAAATCCTAGTCTTGTGCAATTTGTTCATTGTCTTTCATACTCAACACTCAATATAATTAAAGAAATCTGGTAATTTTATGTATCTGGTGATTACCTTGAAGTCAGTGGATAAGTGGTTCAATTGCTGGTATATATGGGAGAATCTTACAACATATTGGGGCATATTTACTAAGACCAGTTTGACCATATCGATTGATTTCACCCCATTTTGCTGTTAGTTTTTGTTTCCCTGTACTTTTCAATTTCCCTGAATTACAAAGGATTGATAAAAATGTTTCCCCATCAAATGAAATTGTTATTGATAAATATCGATCTGTTAACCGGGGCACACTTTGCAATGCTTTTCTATGAGGGTTCCTTCCATTATAGATCAATATCGATGTCTCTTTTCATTGGGAAAATATTTTGGACTTAGGCTAAATGGCAGGACCAACTCCATAGGGAATAATGGGTTTTCGCCAGTTTGTGGGTATGGTATTGTTTTGGGAGATAAAATTGTTATGAACAGTTTAGTAAATAGGAGAAAACAGTGATATCATTAAATATTGGCTGTTTCTCCTGCATTTACTAGTCGAAAAACCGTTTGAACTTTAGTAAATGTGCCCCATAGTATTGTATATAGCAGCGGTCCCCAACCTTTTCTGGATCGGAGACCAGTTCCCTGATCCAGAAGAGTGTTGACGGATCACTGGGAGGGTGGGCAAGGCTAAACGCTCACTGACGGCTACATGATGGTGACTAGCTTTGTGTGTGCGTGTCACCATCAGGCGGTGCAGTGCAGAGGGGTCCGTGGACCAGTAATGGTCTGCGGCCCGGCATTTGGGGACTCCTGTATAGTGCTAACTTCAACCTAAGTCCTTGAGTACACGGTTGGAAAGAACCTGTCTTCATTTATTTAATTGGGTAGCCAGGAATTGTTGGATTTAAAATATGCATAATTCCTATAATTTTGACTAAGAGGTTTTCTGTGCTACATATTATAATAACTGCAAGAAAAAAGGCAATAGAAAGTTGAAGTTTGATTAAAAAAACAAAAAAACTTTATTTCCAAATGTCTGGACTTAACTAAGCATAATATTATCTTTTTTTATATCATTATAATAGTGACTTGTTTTATCAAGTCCCGTTGTGAAAGGAAGTCATTAAATTAGAGCAGCTGTTCTAAAACTCTGAGACAATGAGAAGCATAAACTTGATTATATGCTGGAAACAGTAGCAGAGATTTTCCTGCTTCCGAGAAACAGGTGCAGATTTTCCAGTGAAAGGAGCCATTAATGTACCCTCAAAATACTACCTACTGAAAGTACACTTTAATGTACACTAAACCCCATTATGATAAAGTTTCATAATATATGTATGTGAACAATAAGGTTCATTTTGATTGTTTAAAGTTTCTTAGTTACAATGCAAAATGATTTATGTTAATAAAATATTTATAAATTCCTATTGTAATCTGTTTTAGAAAAAAAAATAGGAGAACTATAGTCAAATTACATCTTTACATATGTTGTACTATACCTTAGTGTGAACCCATTCATCCCTGTAGTTGTTTCATCTGAAGCTGGATAATAAAGTA
>JAKJJM010007955.1:0-15909 GCA_021901965.1 Pipa carvalhoi
AACCGCTGGTGAAGACCGGGTGCCCATTAGATTCCGCACCCCAGGTGGACCTCATTCCACCCTCCGCTGTCAGTGGACCAGCTACGAATCTACAACCCTAACAGCTGCAAATTCGTGTCCATTTCAGACTGTTATGAAAGTCACAAACTTACAGAGCTTTTTGCACCAATTTGTGAGCACATGCACAGGTAATTCACCTATTAATCAAGCTTTACACTATGTTGAAGAAGTGAATTTAGAAGTACTGAACTGTGTTGACTATGCCAGGTCAAAGTGGCAAATTAGGGGGATGATGGCAGGGCTCCTGTTTGGTGTAATGTGACTGTTACATAGAAAATACATGTTAAATAGAAGACGCCATCACGTTTCTCACCTAATTGATGATGAAAAGAAATTCCATATGTATGGAAGAAAGGGATTTGTGTAAATGAATGGATTTATTTGGTATGGGTCATATTACATTTAAAAGTGTTATTTATTTAAGCAAGTACTGAGGTTGTATAGCCATGCCGCAGTTAGATCTGTTAAAGGGGAGTTCAGCTCAGGTGTGGAGGTGGATGGGTGTGAGACTGAGGAAACTGCAGTAGAGTCAGTGAGAGGGAGTAGGAGGCTCTCTCACTTGAAGAATAGTGCATAAAGAAATTCAGACTCTTTGGGTGGGATAATATCATGGTTAGGAATGGATAGCTGGTACATTTAGAACCCTGGTAGATTCAGGGTTAATAGAGTTGTCCCCTAACTGCTAGTTTTTACAACTACCAAGGAGTGCTAGTGGGGAAAGACCCCGTGACCCACACTGGATCACTTAAAAGAAAATATGATATGACCCTGGAAAAGAGAGTACCTCTTGTTGAAAGCCTGAAGGAGAAGCAGAGAGAAGCAACTAATGGAAAGATAAACCTGTTATTAGGGAACCTGTGCATGTCAGATAAATCCCTGCACCAAATAAACATGGGGAGTGCTACTTACACCTCATCATCACAGTTCCGTGGTTTCTCCATTCTATACCCCTGAGGAAGATTCTCATACAGCTCAGCACAGGTCATCCCACAGTAAGGAGTCCCACCTGTAAAAGGAATGTAGTTAATCATTAGATTCCAGAGATAAATAGTAGCAGACTATGACAAAAGTTTTACAGCATCTGTAGATTTCTAACAATGGGACCAGTTAACTTACCTAAACTTACAATCTCCCAAAGTAAGACACCAAAGGACCAGCTGTTGAAAAACACAAGAAAACATGAGACCGACCAATGTAGAAATATTAAATTACTAATAAGGAAAATGAATTATGCTAATATACATACATATATATGCACTATAGTCGCCGCTGGACTAGAGGGGCCCCAATAGTCACCAAACATTCTGGGGGTTATTCTATAAAGTCCGAATTGTTGTGTAAAGGTGCGAATTCGCCAGCTAAAGACAGTCGCAATAGACTGCTACTATCGCAGTTGCAATTTTATTATGAGAATATTGTTGCAGTCGCGACTTTACAAAGGAAATGTTGTCAAAGCTGGAACTTTAAATATTGTCGCGGTCGCAACTTTATAATGGGAGAATTGTCCCAGTTGCGGATTTGCTGCATGCGAATTCGACAGTCGAATTCTCACTTTAGAGAATAACCCCCTCTATCTATGCTACAACAAACAAAAAAGCACTATTTCCTGATCAGTAAATAATCCTGAATCAGATTAGGTGGATATGCTTTATGCAGTGCATCAAAAATGTCAGCTATTTGTACCAGAGAAAAAAACCATAAAGCTTCAAAGTCAGGACTTTAAATTTACAGAAACTATTTATACACTTGCTTGTTGGTACAGTAACATTATTGCCATTGTCATCAGGATGCTGACTTTGATTCTTGGCCATGGCACTTCCCATTTGTGTTATCATTTTCACTGGCGGGTGCTTAAATTAAAGGGGGACTCATCAAAAAAAGGTAATGTTAATGCAAACTGTAAATATTGCAGTGCCATGACCATTACTACACCTTAATTATTATGTCCCCATGTAGGAGTAATTGGTATGTTAATCCAGATAAGGATTTTCTAAAAAGGTATTACTTACACATCACTTTTTGTAGTATAAACACTGTAGTTGAGAGATTCAATAGCCATCCAGCGAACTGGCAGACGCCCCTAAAATCAAAGAAAAAATTCCAGGAAAAGCTTCATACCACGATGGAAAAATGCTTTCACTTTCCTTTTCCTTAAAAACACGATTCAATAAACTGAATATATCTCTTTCCATTCACTCTTGTTTAATCAATTAAATCAGAGAAAAGATACACATCCATAAAGAAAGAATTTTGTCAAATTTCAAGGCATTGGAATTATCAGAAAAAAATAATTTCATTATTATCGGAAACAAATGTTACTTTTGATTAAAATGTAACTTCTTTTTGGTGCACACATAGGAGTCAGTCATGCAATAAGCTTATGTTAACATACCATGGTTTTCTTTACATAAACCTCCTCTCCTCTTGAAAGTCCAAAGTCTGCGATCTTTGCAACTAAATTCTCTCCAACAAGAACATTTCTGGCAGCCAGATCTCTGTGGATAAACTGATAGTAACAATGATTTGGCACATGTGTCAAGACTAATATGAAGAATAACAACTATGTCTTTTTAACCTCGTACATTATACAAAACCATATTTGTTTTTCTTCTCCTTCATAGTTATTGCTTTCAGACATAAATGTGCACACTTAATAAATATACTTAGATGACATTTCAGTATGAAGCAGTACCAGTTAAATGAAGCACCACAAAATATTTCTGTCTATAGTTACAATTTCAGCTGACCAAAAGAGATTGAAGGAGAATTAAACAGCTCATTAGTCTAGGGGTTATTCTTCTTTGGTGGGCTTAATATACTTAACAATGCCTGTCTTTTCTCCAGTGCTGACTCCTGCTTCATGTTACAACCTCTTCTTCATTTCCAGCATTGCGATCCCCTTCTCTTCCACCTCTTTTTCTTCATTGACGACATGAGAAAGCGCAGAATCAGTATTCTGACCTAATACTGCTTCAACGCTTGCTCACATTAGTGATGCTGAAGAGGAGGTGTGAACCTGAAGGGGATTGTGACACTGGAACTGAAGAAAAGAAGACTGAAGTGAAAGAAGAATCAGGAGTAAGCACTGGAGTAAAGACAGGTATCAGTAAGTATATTAACTCCCCCCTCAAAAGAATCACTCCTTAGACTAACAAGTTTTTGTTCTCCTATAAGGGGCATATTTATTAGTGTAGATTCTCTTCCACCTTTTTATTTTGCCAAATGAAATAATGTGAAGTAAATTCTGGTGCCAGTTGTTCATTAAGAGAATAAATGCAAAATGCGACTAATTTAGGATCTGGCCAGTATTTCATTTGAGCATCTGTGTCAGGTGACTGGCATTCTTCTAAAGTTCGCCTGTGGTCCACTTGTGTATATAAGAAATTTCATGGCTTGCATTCAGCTGAAAGAATCCATAACAAAAATTATAATAATTACAGCAATATGAATGGCCTACCTGCTTCTCACTGAGATACTGCATTCCTTTTGCTACATCAGAGGCAAACTGCAGCAGTTGCTGGGATGTTAGCGTGGAAGCTGTCCCATGCTCCTTTGCAAATGCAGGATCTGTCTCAAGAACTCGGCTCTTCCGTAAGAAGTCAAGAAGATTTCCATAAGGAGCATACTCAATGGCAATATAAAGGTATCCTAATCAAGAAATTTCATACTATAAAAGCATATCTCAATATTTACTCATTTACAGTCTATACATTATAAAAATCTACAGAAAAGGAGCTATTTAGTATAATCATCCTTCAGTTCCAATATATGTGTATGTACACGGTGCTAAAATTAGTAAAGTTGCTTCATTTATATGCAATTTGCGACTCCCCCCCCCTAAGAATTTTCTATTAGCAAATTTAATTTTGGTGTTTTGGTGTATCAACAGTTTCCATGGATATCATGCACAAAAATGTGCTTATTTGCTATGGGAGTTCTAGGTGCATTTTCCCATTTATTACTGGATTATATACATGGAAAACAAGCACAAACAGGAGTAATTGCTCCTCGGTGGCATTAGATTAAGGTACAGGGTGCAATCTGTGATTGCAGTAACTACTATGATTTCTAACTGTTGCAGCTGTTGCATATAAATATCAGTCAATAAATACTATTGCAATACTGTATAAAAACAAACCATGCATCGGAATGATACTCATCATCCACTGACTTACAGCTCCAAATGTGCGAGATGGGTATAATGATAAAACTGAGACATCGTCCAAAAATCATTATTAATTAAAAAAAAAAGTAACTTTACTACTATAATGCCTCACTTAGGTGACAGCAAACTGAAACCAAGTCATTATTTCATTCAATATCCTAAACAGGCTACAAATTAAACTTGAAGCAATCCAGAAATAAAGCTGCTTTGTGTCTGCAGGTCATATTTTCATAACTATGCATCACATTAATCTCAAAAATAGTGTTTTATTGGTTACAGAGGAGCAGCCAGAGTTGGACTGCCTTGTACACACAGTGAAGAAAGTCATGTCTGTAGTGGTAAGTGTATATTTGGTGCAGGACTGGCTGATGCTGTATGATCTGAGCTGCAATGAGTTATAAAATTGTACTTGTTATGTCTACATGTCCGGTATTGGAATCACTGACAATGTGTGTTATATTGTCTTACCCCTGTTCTCACAGGCTCCTAGCAGGTTAATGATATTGGGATGATGACCCAATTTGCATAACACTTCCAGTTCGCCTGCAAAGTCTCTGTGATCATTTTCAGATGCAAACTCTAAAAGAGATAAATAGAACATAATCACTAAAGTTAGAATGATGTAGTAACTAAAACAACCACGTTGGATCATGGTCATACCAACTAATGGTGTAAGCACTATTAAATACAGCCTGAAATAGCATTCACACTCTCATTGAAATGAATTCCTTGTTGTGACATTTGTATGCAGCAGATTCAACTCAAAGAGCTGTATTTATCAGAGTGCTAATTGTCCCCTAGATGCCTGAGATAATTTGCCAACTTCACATATTCCACAAATGATCGTTATTTTCTACAAAGTGGCTATTCTCGCACAGTTCACAACATTAGACTGTTTAGCACCCTACTTTAATTCTATTCATTGTGATTTAGTGGTTAAATAGGGTATTCATCTTGGCGTTGCAGTTACAATTCACCAAGGAATACTGACATGAATATAACAATTTGACTTCACCAAAAAAAAGTGGCAAATTGGGGAGCTTACCAGTAAGGTTCCTGTTAGTAGTCCTGGACAATACCAGTGACCAAAATGCAACAAAATGGCAACATTGTCCTTTCTTATTATAATTCATGCATATTGCTAAAATATCATTAATGATGAAAAAGATAGTTGTGATTGCATTTTATCCTTTAAATAGATCCATGATAAGATGACTTCACTTCACTTCAATAGGTCTATTAATGACTGTTTTGCAACAATAAGCCACTGCTACTTTTTACCTTACAACAATTTGCTCTATCACATCACTAAATAGTAAATATGCACCACTGATTTGAGGAGAATTGACACAGAGTGAAAATTCACTCTTTGATAAATAAGCCCCTTTATCTGTATGTCATGATGAAACTAGCTTTTCCAGACACTTAGGTGCTGATTGAATAAGGGCTGAATAATCGTGTAAAGCTCTGAATTCACATCTATTCGTCACTTCCCTGTGTTTGCTTATTGAGCAAACTGCGATGTGGCAAATATGCGACCAATTCGGGTGATTACGATAGTCGTGATCTTATGGAGCTTTTTGCATCAGTTTGCTTGTGGGTGCACAGGTACTTCAACTATTGACTAAGCAATGTAGGCTGTTGATGGAGCGAATTTGAGTAGGTGTACTGCTCCGAATTCATCCATTTGACTTTGGCACATCAGAGTGGCGAATTAGGGGGTTGATGGCAGGGCTCCGCATTCTACTTCTACTTGACTGACAATGCTACACAACGCATCCGACAGCATTCATTGCTGTCTGCTTGTTTGACCAGTTTATATGCCACTTAGTCAATAATGAGAAATTAATTTGTGACTATTTTGCCAATGCAACTTGAATTGTACAAGGTGAAAACAGGCAAATTCATCCTTTAGTCAATCAGGCCCTTACTTTCTAAAATGTATGATATATGATAACTTTTGAAATAGTTGTCAGATTTTTATGCACTTAAACTCAATTCTATTGATGATTTTCTTTAAGCACCATATATGAGAATGTACATGGGAATATTATTGTTATTTAACCATAACATTCAGCTGAGTCGATATGGTGCTTGGCAATCTGGCTTCATCTGCAATCAGAAGTCTTACCTTTTAGCATTTTGATGGCTGCATTCATCCTATGTCCATCCTTTTTAATAATGGCTTTGATGACTTGACCAAAATTGCCTTCTCCAATTACATCCTCAAACTTTATGTTTTCCCACTCCAAAATAGGGTAGGAGATTGGCTCTTTCTGTGATTGTGGACGACGAGTAAGGGTCAATGTGCCAGAACTGAACTGCAAAATAGTCTCTTCTCCCTTACAGACAATGCCACAAGTTAACATAATATTCTGCAGAATGAGTGATTTATACATTTATCTGTACTTTCTAAAAACAGGTTTAGGGTCCAGGTTGCTAGTAAACTGGAACTGGTAATCCAGTCAGGGCTGGCTGAACTGTAAGTATGAACTGAATACAAATATGGCTCTCACCTAAGGCATTTTTTGTTTTCTTGATTTACTTGATAAATTAATGGAAGTTCCTAGTGCCATTCCCAAGAATTCCCTCGATCAGTTCTCATTTAGGCTGACAATGTTGTGGAACTCCTGGACTTCCTGTAAGTGTTGGACTAGTTGCACTCATGACAGCTATGACCCCTCTAGCTGATTCCTGATTAAGAACTGATCTTATTATTAAGTAGGCAACTCCTGTAGTTTAAATTTTCCTTAGGGCCCATATTTTGTTAAATCATTCCTGTACCCACTTTCAATGTGCCCAACCATCTTTGATGTTTTTTTGTGGCTTTGTACTTAGATATATCTTTAATATTGATATTCCCTATGCAGTACTAAGTTTGTGTTGACTATGAATTAACTAGCAGTTAGAGAGTGAATCAAGAAAACATGTAAAATCTGTGGAGCCAACTAGAATAGAATCATACACATAATGAATGAAAGAGGAACTAAATAACAATATGATCAGCCTATGCAGAAAAATTTAAAGTGGTAGTAATATATTATAGGACAAGTAACCACAGTAACAGAAAAAAGGTAAGGCATGGCTGTTATTCCTACACAGTCATAGTAAAAAATGTCATCTCTGAAGTTCATTATATGTTTAGCTTTGTGATTACTCTTCCTCTTTGTTGGTTGTACCTACGTTTTGTCTTGCAATTAAGCAAACCCCCACTATGTCATTATATTATCAACCTACAAATGAAAAATTGCAGAGGAAGCAAGTTACCTTTATTTGTAAAATAAAATGTTATTTTATTTGAAATACTCTTTATAACCAAATGGCCAATGAACATGTTCATTGGCAACCTTATGCTGATGTATTTATCTGTATAGAAGGAGCCAGGTGGTCATAAAGGATAAACATCCCTATGGATAGACATGAGGTGTAGTGGTAGGGAGTGACACAGTAAAAACAAAAGGTATTTTATAACAGCCACCCATAATTCTACCATGCAACCATACCCTTAGACACCCAATGCTAAGAGTGCAAAAGGCATAGTGCATCCCTCCCACAGGATAGTTGTCAAAGAACTACTTCACTAAAACAAAGTGCATACATAGGAGGAACATGAGTGGAAACTACATTAAATAATATAGTAATACTAATAATAGTAAAATAGCAAAATTTTATAGTTCTCTTTAAAAAATAATGTGCATCAATACTAAATAATACATATTATGGTACGGCACAGATACTCACTGATCCTGACTGGTAGGTGAACATTCTTCTACGGTGAAAGAAATTCTTTTTTATACAGAAGAGGGCAAGCAGGGCAATGATGATAGTGAAACATGTGACAGACACTGACCCGATTATAGCCAGGATTAATTGGTGACCCAAACCGGTAGAGCGAGGACTCCTACTCTCCATACTTGGTGCTTTATCGAGTCCATCTAGCATAAAAAGTAATATATAATCTTCTTATAGGTTATATTGTGTAGTCATATTTTATACCAACATAAGCAGTTAATTCATCTGCAGTGCATGTTAATATAGAAGGTGTTTTTATGTACAACATATATTAGTGTACATAAATGATTTTCTCTTATCCATGTATCACATAAAGAAACTAGTTGTTCAGCTAGTACGATCACCCACTGCCACTGCTCCAGTCTCTTCTTTTTACTTGCTGTTTCCATATCTAATCAGGAAGCATGTCTAATAAGGAAGGAGTTATGTATACCTGAAGAAACACACTGGTTCCTGCACTAGGGCACGGACTGATGAGATATTTTTATGCACAATCAATACAGACATAATGAGGAATAACAAAAGATCAAAACAGTGGCAGTGGGGGAGAGTACTAGCTGGACAGCTAGTTTTATTGAAATAGGGTAGTTGTTTGATAAGCAGAGTCATCAATAGGGGGGTACAGTGAGTACTGCTGTGGGGGCCCATCAGCTCAGTGAACCAGAGAGACTCAGCAGACACTCAGATGTAGGCTACTGTCCAATGAATATGGTGCCTTACTGGGCGTTGAGCAGTCAGTTTGCAGTGTAAATGGGGAGGGGGGGCATGATTTCTTAAAGCAGTCCTGTTATAAGAATAATTTGCAAAAATGGAGCATCAGGAAACTAATTCCCAATGTCCATGGATTTAAATGCTTGGTTGCAAATACAAAAAATTTGAAGACTGGTTGGGAGTTCCCAGTTTAAAAAAAGCTACCTGAGGAGTAATTATTGTATATGAAGATAAGATAAACAATAAATTCAAGTGTTCCTAGGCTCATAGTCACAATTAAATTAGATGCTGTTATAAAGTGCAGTGTATATGAGCAATATGTGAGCAAAGGGCACAGTAATAAATGAGCAAAGGGGCAGTACCTTCAAAATGTGACAGAGGAAATTCTCCTCCAAGGCAAGAGTTTAACTATGTAGTGTCGATGGAAGGAGGAGGCAGCACTGGGTGGTGGGGGCCCCATTACTAATCCTGCTTGAGGCCAGGGGCGGGGGGACCAGTGTGATCTTGGACCAGGGCCATTGCTGTATCGTTAAACCACTGATCCTCATTGTGAAATACTTTTTCTTTAACCAGGAGTTAAATTAACTGTGTTTTTTGTGAGAATACAGAATACTCATTCTCTGTAGATTGACCCAATACATGTAATACATGTAAATGATGATCTACACACTGGTTTGCGAGATGACCTGGTATATGCAATGCAAGAGTTCAGACTGCAAGCCTAGCTTCCTTAGCCATAATATTGTTATTCACATATCAGATCTTCAGAATTGTATTTCTGAGAAGGGCCCCTGATACATAAAAAAGGTTTATGTCTCACAGTGTAAATCAGCAAGCTGACCAAACAGCAGCAGTGAGAAATTACGAGAGATATTTTGTTGTAATAAACTATTGCAACATTGCACGCTGCAGCTGCATGCCATTGTCCACTGACTTCTTTGGGTGTGCACTTAAATGGAGTTTTGTCACTCCATGACATGCAGCCAAACTGCAAGAATAAGCTAGGTATAGCTTTAGCCATACTGATCCCCATAACTCCTATAATAAAAGGAACTTGACAATTGTCTAAAATACAAGCAAACAACAATCTCGAAGAGGCTAAAATCTGCAGCTTATCCATAACTCTAGAAACCCTAGTCTTTTCACACTTTCATCTTTATGGTGAAGGCTGTTATGGTCCCTAAATTTCTACCCCTTGACACCACCAAATAAGTGCAACTCTTGGGGGGTCATTCCGGTAGGTCCGAATTTTCTGTCCCGAATTCACTTATAGCGAACTCCCATTATAAAGTCGCGACCGCGACATTTTTTTTTGTCGCAGTCGCGATTTTATAATGGAAGAATTGTCGCAGTCGCGACTTTATAATGGGAGTTCGCTATAAGTGAATTCCGGACAGAAAATTTGGACCTACCGGAATGACCCCCTTGAAGTTTTCATGTTTTACTTGCCAATCAGAAACATTTACATTGTTAAAATCCAGTAAGATTTTATACATGAAACCAAAGTCCCTTAAGGTAAACTGTGTCTGAAAAAGAAAACACCCAGTTTAATGAAGGTAAATAATAAATCATAATTCTGACTCAAATAAAAGATGACTAGCATGTATACGTAGTATTGGGAACTGAGGTTAAACTAAAGAGTTACTTATTTTATATTTTTCCAACAGTTGCTTTACAAACACCTAGTTTAATACTTCTTTTTTTCCAATAAGAGAAAAGCAACAAAAATAAATGTGAGTATAGTTAACCCTAGATGTAATTTTCCAGTTTTTATAAAAATGGATGAACCTGTTGTTTAGTTTCAGGGATGTTAGGTAGGTAATAATGCCTGTTGAGTAACTGTACTACTGAAGCAAGTACGTAGAAAATAGCTAGTTGTTGGAATGAGTAAGTATGTGTTTATAGAGTATCTTCTACAGAATAATAAAAGAGAGACATATACAATAATGAAGCATTAATGGATATTTATGGAAATACATTTTAAACTTGGAAATAATTACATTGGTATAATCATAATATTTATTATTTGTCAAATGTCAGCCAAAAAGAATAGGAAGACGTGTAGAAGAAGGTCAGTCAGAATTTTCTGCTAGCGCATCCACCTCGAAATAAGGGGATGGCTGGATGGGATATATTAAAGGGCACCAGCCATAGGGCCTCATCCTAATCAGGGATTGCAATTCAATAATCTTGAAATACCTTCATTATTTTTAATAGTACATTTCTGTTGAATAACAGCTGAAGAGGCTTGGGAGTCCATTGCTATACTTTGAATGGAAGTATGAAGCAGCTTAAAGCAGTGGGGGCTAGAGGGATAAGAGATCTTTTGTAAAGCACCCCAAGAGGAACCATTAAGACAGCAGTATTTTGTAATATTATGGGGGATATTTATAAAATATAAAAAGATTTTGACCTGTTAAAACTTGTGAAATATCATGATATATGGATATCACCATTTTCAATGATGTATAAAGCTGTTCCCTCAAATTATTTCACTGACAAGTGTTTGTCTGCTTTAGGCTGCTGAAGACCCATTATTCCCTATGGTTCAGTCATTCGGCCACAGTCGGCCACAGTTTTCCCATCGATATATATATACAGTATATCTATATAGATCTTCAATGGAAGGGGAACTGCATTGGAAACACTGCAAAGAGTGCCAGTTTCAATAGATCGATATTTATCGATATTGCCAATCTTTTTTCTATCCTATATAAATCCGCGTAACTGAAAAGTCCAGTGAAATGAAAAATATAGTTGAAATAAATTGTGAAATTAGTTAAAAACGTTGAAATGATCATTATAAATTTCCCCCTATGTCTTTGCCAGCAGCTGATTAAGAAGTAGGATTAAAATGAAAGAATTTATTTATTTTTTTAAAAATGTTAGAAACAAAGGGCCACATTCCGGAAAGGCCGAATCTCAGCGAGCGAATTGAGTTTTGCGAGTTAATGAGGTGCGGAGCCGAAATACTTGTGGACACGCTTCAATATACGCTTGAAGAACAGGCGAGCAGAGTGCTGTTTGCCTGTTCTTCAAGCATATTGAAGCGCATCCACGACAATTTCGGAGCCGCGCATCATTAGTTTGCAAAAATCAATTCGCTCGCTGAGATTCGTCCTTTCTGGAACGTGGCCCAAAATGTACTAACCATCAATATTTAACAAAGCAGCTCTGGCTGTTTACAAAATGAAAGCAGTAACAGAAGAAATTCCAGGTAGTAAGTTAAGTTATTCTTCGCTGATTGATGTATTTCAAAGTTGCTCCTTATTCAGGCATCAAATAAAAATGTGAAGTTTTCTACTGTACACTCCCCCCTTTAAACCCAGGGATAATTAATTATTTGCAGGTGCTGGTTTCCTTGGGTGCTATGGCTAACAGGATTGAATTAAGTTAATAAAGGTCTGAACACTGCATTGCTTTTGGAATTGATCCACTAACCATGGGCGGATCTACCGGGGTGGCATAGGGTGGCAAATGCCACCCTAAAAGAAAGCCTTGCCACCCCTGCTGCCACCCCTGCTGCTACCCCACCTTGCTAGCACTGAGCGGGGAGGAGGGCGGCAGCACCAGCCTCCGCTAGCAAACCCCCCCGGAGGGCGCTGAGCGGGGAGGAGGGCGGCAGCACCAGCCTCCGCTAGCACCCCCCCGCCCGCACGTTCATATCCTGCCACCCCTCAAAAATCCCTGCCACCCTCTCGCCGCCCCATAAAAAATTTTCTAGATCCGCCCCTGCCACTAACCCTTTAAATGTATATATGTGTGTTTAAATTGATCTTTTTCAAAGGTACCCAAAAGGTAAAGATGGACTTTTTGTATATTTCACACAAATAATTAGAAGTATCACTTCATTAACACCCAACACAAATTTGTGATAAATTGAGAAATGTATGTATTGCACACTTAATTGATGTAACATTGTATTTACAGAACTAATTACTAAGAAAGAGAATGTAATTAAGCACTGCTTAAATATATATATCTGAACACTTATGCGATATAACATACTGATGAAGGGAGGTACGCCCCCCGAAACGTTGATGCATGTTGGTGAAAGCCACTAAATAATTGGATTCATTACAAAAGCAATGCCCTGTGTGGCCCATTATTAACTCAATGGAATCCTTATTCGGGCACCCAACAGTCTGGTTATAAATGGTCATAATGTGCCTTATAAATGAGCGTTTGCTTCATGACAGACAAGGATCAGACTACAGAGCACTTGAAGTGGTGGTAATAATTAAATTAGTAATCAAAAATATGATCACCTAGTAGTGGCTATGACTTCTTCAAATCAAATACATATCACTGCATTAAGATATCCAAAACATGCTCTTACCAACTACAGAAGTTGTTGATGTCACAGGACGGCTCCAGTCCCCAGGTACTCTGGAATTTGCTCGTACACGGAACTGGTATAAAGTGCTGGCATTCAGGCCACTGACAATAAGCCAAGTCTGATTCTGGCTGTCTGTGTCTGCCCATTGCTGCTCCCCAGGAACCCCTACTTGACGTCTCTCAACTGTATACTTAATTATACCACCATTGGGATCATCAGGGGGCAGCCAGCTTAGCTTTATGCTGTCCCTGGAGAAGGGTTCAGCATGTAGGTCCTTTGGTGGTGATGGACCTGCAGAAATATTGGCTGTTACTCTGACTCTGCCCCACGTAGTTACCAATTTATAAGCATTTCAGTGTATATTTATATGAAATATTTTACTGTTTTAAAATCATTCTTAGAGAATACTTAATTTAGTAATACCTCCAGGAGGTTAAACTTGTCCAGTGTTAAAAAGTTCAATAATGTTTTACTTCATGCATAAATTCTGGTTCATGCAAGTATGAACAAATAAAGAACATTGTCCAAACATGTCATCATTTATATTTACGATAGAAAGTTCTCAAATCTTTAAAGATTTATCTTCATGTATTACTGACCTTTGCTGTTGATGGTGACCACAAAAGGATCTGAAGGAGGTCCCACATTACTGCAGTGGTATATAAGGACCTTCAAAGTGTATTCTTTGTTGGCACTGAGGCCATGGACTTGTCTGGACAGCACATACATAGAAGTGATATTCTCTTGCCGAATAAGATGGTTCTCAGGATGATAAATCCTTAATAGGAAGCCACTGCCAACCACAGGGGCAGAGGGTAGATTCCAGCTAACATATAGTGTGTTTCTGTCCTCCACTGCATGGCCTTTAATGACTGGCTTTACTGTTGGCTCTGATTAGAAAAAAGAAACTAATATCTTATTATAAAGACTTAATGACTGTAAATTCTGTATACTGTTTCTCTTGGGTTTTTTTAAGTTGAAGCTCTAAGACCAAGACAGGTAAATATGTTGGGGTACTGCCTATAACATAGAAAATAACATGGTTCAAAAAGGTCTAAGTAGCTTTTCCCACATATGGAAAGATAACGTCAATCCCCTAAATTTGTCATAGCAATTGCAGAGTGTAAACATAAAACCATGTCTACTGTATGTTGTCTCTTATGTTTTGTATTCATATTAACATTATGGAATGGAAGTATAATGACATTATCTCTGCAAGGCTTCCCCTAGATTTTGTTTTGTTACTGACGATTGTGGTGTTATTGATTTCTTATCCACTTTATTAGTGGTATAAATCTTTTATCAAATATGTATTCCCTGTCAACATGTGTAGCATTCCCTTTACAAAAGACAGGTCCAAACCAATTTTAGCCTAGGTTATATGGTACTAGACTAGAATTATAATATTTCAGGATATGGTGACACTAGCTATAAAGACAATAGCCTAAATTTGCTCTATTTTGACAATGAATAGGTAAATGTTCCACAAATGATCATATAATCTTACCTTGGCAGTCAGTCTCCATAACAGCTGATGGTCCAAAATTGCCTTCCCCTCCAAATCCTGGTCGACTTAGCTGTACTTGCACCACGTAAGAAGTCAGAGGCTTCAGGTTCTCCAGAGTAATATTTTCTCTGTGCTTGACTGATTCATAAAACAAAATAGTATATTTAGCAAACAAATTTCTGTTCTTCCAATTCTAGTAAAGCCTGTGCCAAAAATGTGATGAGAATGCTTTATGTGCAGATGCAACATTCATACTTCTTTAAATGTTTTCAAAACCTTGAAAAAAATGCTAATCGACAATTCAAAATAGGTAATGCAGTGATCTAAAACAGCATAAGTAATGCAGTGATCTAAAACAGCATAGTTTTAAAATATTATTTACATAGAAGATGTACAATGTGTTATTTTAATTAGCACTATTCCAAAATATTAATTTCCCATATAGGTGATTGGGTGAAAATATATAAACAGTAACTCCATATTTAACACACTAAAAACAGATAATGATCTGGAAGGAGTACAAAGGTGGGGGTGATACATTGGGTTCATCAGGGCAAATATTTGGGGGTCATTCTGTAAAGTGAGAATTCGACTGTCGAATTCACAGACAGCAGATTCCCATTATAAAGTCGCGACTGTGACAATTTTCCCATTATAAAATCGCAACCGTGACAATTTTTTTAAAGTTCCAGCTTTGACATTTCCTTTGTAAAGTTGCGACTGTGACAAAATTCTCATTATAAAGTTGCGACTGCGACAGTAACAGTCTATTGCGACTGTCTTTAGCTGGCGAATTCACACCTTTACACAACAATTCGGACTTTACAGCATGACCCCCTTGGTATAATGGTATGGGGAGGAAGGTCCAGGCTCAAATGCTGCATCAGGGCCTTTGGACAACACCACTAACCTCTCTAACATCTATGCAATGATTCAGACCTCTGAATCATCATTCTTTCAGCTCACATTTTTTTCACTTTCTTCCTGTTTGCTAAGTGCAGAGTTCCTGTATCAAAAGTTTTTTTACTCATCTTTCTTGACAGCACTACTATTTCTATGTTTTCCATTCCACAGACCTATTTTGTCTTTTACTTTGTCTGCTACCCTATTAGACACCCAATTACCTAAATAAAATACTAAATAATTAATTTAAAGTGGTCACCATACACAAAGAATAATCAAGCTTTTGGGAAACTTAATCCACTCCAAAATGCTAATTGGCATACATGATATTTAATTTCCACCAAAATACCAGCTGGCATACATGATATTTATTTTCCACCAAAATACCAGCTGGCATACATGATATTTATTTTCCACCAAAATACCAGCTGG
>JAKJJM010007960.1:0-11729 GCA_021901965.1 Pipa carvalhoi
ATCCCTTTCTATGTCCCTGTCCCTAGTTCATCCTCACAATGTCCCACTAACTGTATATAAGTGAATGTTACATCCCTTTCTATGTCTCCCTGTCCCTAGTTCATGTTGTCACTTGGTCACAGGATTTGTCACTTTTGAATAAACATTTGCCTTACGCAACACTGGAGCCTGGCCATCAGCCCCCCAATTCATCACTCTGATGGGACGAAGTCAAACTGGTGAATTCGGAGCAGTACGCCTTCCAGAATTTGCTCCTTCGACATACTGTCACTTGCTGGATAGCCAAATTACTTGTATATGCGCACACAAAGTGATGTGAAGAGCCCCGTAAGTCCGTGACCATCATAAGCATCCAAATTGGTAGCGAATTCATCACATCTCAGACTTTGTCAAATAAGAGGAGTTGGAGAAGTCGAGAGAGGACACAAATTCGGGTCTTTACGTGACTGCACTTTAATAAATAACCCCCAAAGTTGGGACAAAGTAAGTTGGTTCCCAATCAGGCCACTAGTGATAACCGAGGTAAAGAGAGAGAGGTTGCATTCTATTTCAAAGTGTTTAGCACCTTTCTGGATTGGGTGGTTTGCTGTGAAGTGGGTGTTGGCACGCCAACGCCACACCAAATGTCCATCCATCTTACAGCATTTGGGACAATCTGGTAGTGTAGCAATATATTTTGACAAGTGAGAGTGAATTTGTGCACAGCTACAGTTGGTACAGGCAGAGGAGCAGATTGTTTACCAAGCAGTGGCTTCAACCAGACCAGATGCGTAATGGGGCACTGCTGCAGCTCTTTGCTATTCTCAATGTGCTGGTCTGGAGAGATCATATTATTAAGAAGAAATAAAAGAAAGTGATCCTTTGGGTTGACAACTGCTCAGTGGTTGATGTTAAAAACCACCAATATTCCTTATCTCCGCTGTTGCTTTGTGTTGTAGGAACTGGTCCTGTCTTGTTTACACCTCCATTTCTAGTTGAGTGTAGGAGAGTGGCACAAATCACAGTACATTATGGAGAAACTGTATCAAGTGTCATAATGGTAAAAAATGGCACCAAAAACTAATGGCTATTCATCATTAAAAGTGCATTAACAATGACAAGACTTTGCATGAAAAAAGTTGTGTACTTTTGGTACAATAATGAGTGGTGTTTGTAAAAAAATAAGTTGGGAACAAATATTGGAGCTTTTGGTGGAAAAACAAGCTACACAGGAACGTTAACTCACAGAGAAATACCACACAGCATTGTACAGGAGAATGGATATTGCACAGTTATGTACTGTATATGAAGTGCTACTGCTGAACTTGTCAATGTGAAATTTACCCGATGTTGTGACTTGTCTACACTGTCGCTGTACAATGTTTATCAGAGCAGAAAAGAAACAGGAAGTTTGCTTCTTTTACTACAGACTCTGCTGAATGCTTTTAGGCAACTCCCTGCTTCTTATAAATAAAGTCTTTTAAGTGGACTTGACAGGTCCACTTTAATACGTCAGTTGTGCCTGGTCTTGAACACATTTTCACAAAAATCACATAAATAAAGATGAATAAAATATGTCTAGCGCTATAGTGACGGTGTGTGCTAAACCGTTTGTAGGAACATTTCATTTGTGTCCCAGGCTAATAGAGAACTCAGGGAAGTAGGCACCGCTTACATACTGGGGTAGGTGTTTAGCACAATTTGATAGCAGTGTGGTGCACTTAATTAATAAAGAAGTAGGGGGCGCCAGTGGTTCTTGCTTCAAAACAGGCACACATTTATTAAACAGTAACTGATTAAAGGCAAAGTAAAGAATGATAGTTTAGCATCCATGGTGATCAGATATACATACAGTGAGAGATACAAATTATACAATTGAAGGCAGTTGTATAATTACCCCCAGTGTATCAGAAACTTGAATAAGAACAATGCAAGTCCTAGAAGGGTTCTGGGTGGCCCCAATTGCTGGATGGACCTTTTCTGATTTTTTTCTTCTGTGGGGCTAATCCCTGGTCCCTAAACCTACCACTAATGAACCCTAAGATGTCTATCCATCCCACTAGCTGAGATACACATAGGCCCTCTATGATCCTGGTGGGGTATCGGGCTATCCAAGTAATTTGCTTATGTTGCTTGCTCTGATTCTCTAAGCTGAGCTAGACTTAGGAACTATTCTTCACAAGTTCCTTGTGGAGATTCTCCACCAGGAGGGTGAAGGTGCTGCTCCTGCAACACCATGTGGTCAAAGGCCCAGGGACCACCCACTTTACCAGCTTATATTGGCTAGGGTGGTCCTAAAGGACTTGCGTTGTAATTAGGCGGACTATAACAGTGCCTGTTGGAAAAAAAACATACAATAAGTGCCATATTAAAACATGTCACAAGAGGGAGCTGCAAGCACACTAATTGGAGTCCCTAAAGTATAAACTAGTAGAAATTGTGAACTTTTGAGTATTTCTAATATGTTAACGTTCACCAGGGCTACATACGCAAAGAGCATTTAAAACAAAAAAGCCAGTTTCTTGGTATTATCTCTAAGATAGCATGCAATTATAAAAAGCACCATGTGGCGCTGCTCACTCATACCTGTAAATGTTTGATAAATTACATTTCAGGCTTTCAAGTAACTCAGTGTAGCGCTGGAACTGGTGGCTACTAATTTCCCACTGCCTGCGCAGTCAGTGATGTCACCAGCGCACTGCCCACTTCCCTCTGATTGGCTGTGTGCCAGTAATCTCTTTGAAAGGGGCCAGCCATCAGGTACAGGGAAGGGAGACTGGGACCTGTGGAGAGGGACAGGGAACCAAAAAACAGGACTGTCCAGGGGAATCTGGGACACTTGGACGTTCTGGATAAGGGAAGTAGAGGCATTTTTTTTAAGGGGGGGGGGGTACACAGGAAGTGCTCTGACATCATCAGCCTGCTTTCTGAGGCCGCTGCGAGCCAATAGCACTCGCTGGAACAGACGCTGATTGGTGGAATTTTACTGGCTACCACAGCGTCTACTAATATAGGCTATAGTGCTGGACAGCCGGTACTGATAAGTATAGCAGTTTGGACACATTACTTGGAAACAGTAGGATTTTTTTATATGGTTCCACCTACTAAGGCCCAGTTCACATAAGCGCAAATATACCCTGCGCTTTAGAAAAGTGCGTCTAGAAAATACACCAGCGTATTTCAGTCCAGCGTATTCTTTAGACTGGCTGCATTTTTCCCGTCGCGTATGTACGCTGGCCAAATACGCGATGTCAAGCAATGCGCGCATAGTGCCAGTGTGATCAGAACCGGTAAGTCGCATAGGGATTCGTGGCGTGCGTTTTTTTAAAGCGCAGCGTACATGCGCCTCGTATTATAACGCTTGTGCGAATCAGGCCTAATGGACCAGTAACAAAAAAAAAAAATTTTCCATTTTGATGCGTTTACACAGCAAATATCCAGGCTCCCTGGTCTATCACAACATTGTACAACTGTTACACAATGAAGCAGAGAGCCATGTTGTAAACCATCTGTCACACTGAAGCCAGAGCTATGGGCAAAACAACTGTCTCTGTCAGTCTCACACAGGACTGGGAAACTTCTAGAAAAATCTAGCAAGACTTATGGATAGGTACCGCCCCTCCAACCCTGATTGGAGGAGAAGCTGTTCCATTGCTGGCTATTCTGTATGTACAATGTAACAGTTACAGCACCGCCCCCTGCTCTGCCCCTCCCCCCCTCTCTCTCTGCTATATAACTACACACACTGTGGCACACAGGAGTTAGTGACGTAGCGGTTGCTGGCGCAGGATGCCGGACTTTAATTGGAAGGTGAGTGTGGATATGTGTGTCAGTCACGTGATGATTATGTAGCACGCACACAGGCCCATTGCAGCACAGAAGGGGTTTAAACTGCTGCTGTTTGCTTTACTGCAGAAGCGTTTATATAGTTTAGTTTAGGGTGTGCTAAATCAGATGGTTGTATAGTAAAGTACACTGTCTGGGTCTCTCAGACCCCCGGTATATGTACTTGCCCTAGCAGATCAGGGGGAGGCGCTGTGATTTGAATTGTACAGAGCTGTGTAACCTAGTGACGCTTTATAAATAAAAATATACACACGCATACACACGCTGCATACGCATACACATACACACACTGCATACACACACGCGCACACACACATGCATACGCACACACACACACTGCATACACATACACACATACATACAATGCATACAGATACATATATTTATATATATATATACATACATACATACATACATTACATTACATTACATTACATTACATACACATACATGAAACAGAGTCCATGTACATACATAGGGACAGGGGTAGAACAGGGTTTTACGCCTCTCTCACACTGCAGGGTTGGTTTCAACTTCATTATCAAGAGAACAGTGACACCAAAAATTGAAAATGCCTCAAATGCATTAGTAGTTACTATATATTCAATCTGTGTGTCCAAAAATTCTAAACTGTGTACAGAAAGTAAGATATTTAGCTTTAGGGCACACTTGCTGTATATGCCTTGTGTAAAGCACAATAGAAAACAATGGGACTGGATGAGGTCTGTTCAACAACATGACTGCTATCAGTAAAGCTAAGATCCGGCAGAAAACAATAAAATTCGGGAATTTAAATTCAACGATAATATTTTTAAAAGTGCTGTACGTAAATAACGACCATGCCAGTTTAAATGGGAGATTTGATTTATTTGTTGTTACTGGTTCATTTTCTTTTTTTACTTGCAGGTTCTGGAAAATTTCCCACTGCTCTTATATATTTTAGCAGCAAAAACTCTTCTGCTGTGTTTGGCATTTGCCGGCGTGAAAATCTACCAAAGCCGCAAAATTGAGGCAAAGTTAAAGCTTGAACGGGAAGAAAGGCTAAAAAAGCAGGCGGAAAAAGACAAAGCGGGCAAAAAGGATGACTAAGGTAGTATGGAGTGCTAGCCCTTTAAGAAGTATGGAGTGCTAGCCCTTTAAGAAGTATGGAGTGCTAGCCCTTTAAGTAGTATGGAGTGCTAGCCCTTTAAGGACAAGTAAAGCCTTGAAACGACTTAAAACTGACTCACTGATACACTATAATAATACCAGGTTATACAGTATTAACTGTAACAGGTGCCATTAAACTGTTTAGGATGATAAAGTATCATCCCAAAATGTCTAAATAGTCCTACACATTAATAAAGTAACTAACAAATCAGTGAAGACACAGGGTTATTCATAAAAAGTCAATTCTCTTCCCAAAATGAATCTGAGACAATTTGCCCGTTGTGTAGTCGAGACAGTTACACATATTCACTATTTTTATATGTCGTCCCCACCATGGAGCAAACGGTCACGCAGTGGTTTGGGAGCGTTATCACATATGAATCAATGTATTCTGCAGGGTCATGGCGGGTGGACAACCCAGTTACATTTTTAAAGAGTCATTTGTATCATTATCCTAGTTTTCTATAGACAATTTAATGTAAAGTGACTCGGTTCTAGATACATTAGAAAATTAGATGTATTAAAAAGTGATGTCATCTTCACCTAGTCAATGGGCATTACCGCTGATGTGAAACAGTAACGTAAATTCTTACAATGGCGAGGAATTCCTGGCTTACGTTGGAACGAGACTCTTTACAGGAACTCTGCCATAAAGCTCCAAAATATCTCCATATTCGTTTGGCCAAATCAAATCCACGTATTCATGCATGTACACATTGTAAATACCCTAATACAGGAGTGTCCAACCGCCAGTCCGTGGCCCCTTGGTACTGGGCTGCGTGGTGGCGATGCACGCTCATGAAACTCGTCACCACTATATGGCAAGCACAGCGCGTTTCCCTGCCCCCCCCACCCTCCTGGTCCATCAAACCATTACTGGGAGGGGAACTTGTCTCTAATCTAGCAAAGGTTGGGGACCGCTGCCCTAATAAATACCAAATATTGTACAATACTGGCGTAATTTTGTAAAGTGCGAGGTATCTAATTGTTTCAAAATCAGGCATCTATGGGACAATTAGCACTTTGATAAATATGCCCACCGTCTGATATTTTATAATTAATATTCTTTATATGGAGCTAGTTCATCTTTTATTATGTTAAAGATTACGTCTCCTATTTATGTCACTTTCATCCCAGATTAAGTTTATAACAGAATTACTTGCTCCTCCCCCCACCCCGGGCAGCTTTACCAGCCGCCATTTAACCGATCAGTATGTTTCTATGAGGAATCAGTAATTAACGCACACACAGCGCAAATCGCTTGTAAAATGTTTCAGCAACAGGTCGTGGGACAGCGAGAAAGGCTTAAAACTGCAAATTGTTTTTAACTTTGTTTAGGAAATAAAATTCCTCTTTAATGAATACAGCTGTATAAGTCACTAAGGTTCTTTGTGCATATAAACTCCTGGCTTCTGTTTTACATTAAAATAAAGAAAGTAAATCCTTCTTTTTAAAATAGAGAGAGACCTTTTTTATTTTTTATTTTTCAGGTACTGCGGAAGGGATAACTAAGCCAAGCCATAGGAATACTGCTGCGTTCCATGAAACTAGACTGTTTTAACTTCTATATTTATATGGTTTTGACACAATAAATTAATTTTTTTTTCTTAAACGCCGATTGTGACCCTTTTACTGATCTCTGGAGAGCAGGCAGGATATTTCATTACGGGAGTTTACAAACCGTGTAACAACTATGTATGAGAAATAGGAATATTCCAGCCATACGATGTGCGGCACAAAATTCGCCACATTGTGTAACTAAACCCAAATCAGACAATGCCCATTCAAATGCTTTATTCAGGGGGTTTATAACTAAAGTGAGAATTCGACTACAAAGTGAATTCTCATCACACCAGGTGGCTCCGCCCCGATTCTCTACTTATTGACTAAACAGCGGATTCTCATAACAAATCCACGACTGCGACAATATTCCCATAAAAAGTCGCGACTGAGACAATATTCCCATAACGAACTCTACTTTGGGCGAAATTTATTAAAATCGGAAAAGCCAATTTTCAATATCGATTAACCGATATCGGCAATTTTCAATATCGCGATATCAAAAACGTGCCGTTTTTTTTGCGGTAAAAAAATGCATCAGCCGCACATCCGAAAATCGGTATCGAAAAAAAATTCGCCACTGATTTTTACAGGTTTTTTGCAAAATTGGTCTGTAATCGCAAAAATACCATCCGACTTTTTCCTTAGGCCCCATAATAAAATGGTTTTAGACTTTATTTTCCCTTTAAAAAGCATTTACAAAGTAAACTCGCTCGATGCTTATAAAATGCATCACAAGTACTTAGCAGAAGAGATGAGCTTTTTTTTTTTTTTTTTTTTTAATATATTTGCCAACGCATTTTGCATCTGTTCATTTTCTCAACATACGTGCATGGTGCAATAGTGTCCGTCTGTGGCAGTGACAAAGCAATTTTCTCTTATTCAAGATGGTGGCTGTTAATATCTTTATGGAAATCCAAACCATTAGGAGGTTGGACTTTGTTAAACCAGTGATTTGGTGCTTCCCTCGGGGCTGGAAAAGGGACATCGACATTCGTTTTCCCGACTTTGTCCAAGGTTAGGATGAGACAAGTATTTACCCCCGATACAAAGGTGCAGAGAGTGTAAAAATGTGCTTTGAGGATGGCAGAAAAGTGGCGAGTTGGGAGGTGTAATTATCACAGTTTCCCTTTTTTCTAACCGCGTTGGCGAGCTCTGGAGACGAATATTGGTTCGATTCAATGTCTTGCACTTAGGGAGGATGTCCTCGTCTTCTTGTGTGTCTTCTATCATATTTATCATGGTCAGCAGGGATTTTAACAAGACTAACAATCCAATAAATCCCATGACGTAAAGTCCGTCACCGATTGAAATTTGCATGTCGTGCTTTCCGCTGGTTTCGTTTTGGAAGCCGTCCGGGATCCGTGCGAAGCAGTTCGGAGATGTGGAATGGACTCGGGTTCCGTTAAGCAGTTCCATTTTGTCCATCTTGACATGACCCTGCACAAAGGCAAAAATGATATGTAAATATGGCACGAACAAATGCTTCTCTGACTATACATCAGACCAGCGCTTATATAATAATATCGGGTCGATGACATGATAACTTGATCGCCAAGTGCAAAGTCACTCCTAGCAAAATATTACAGCAGAGGAAACAATATTTAAAGGAGATGCTTAAAGGGAGTGGGGGGAAATACTCATCAATCGCTCTTTTATGCTCCAGCGCTGCCTTCTGCTCTTACTAGTTTGCAGACATCTTCTGCTATTGACAAGCGCTGCCATCCTCTTCACTTCCTGTTCCTGTGTCTTTCAGCGAATAGAGCAAGCGCAGTAGCAGTTTTCTGATGTAACCATAACAATTTAGACAGGTTAAGGGGGATTCTGGGAAGCCTAAGTTTATCTGGGTGGCACCTGTGACTCGGCGCGAATGAGAATTTACACATTGCGCTGCACTGGTTCCCCCTATATATTGCCAAATACAGTGCTGCAGCCCCCATATAGTTGTCAAAGCAGTGCATGAGCCCCCCCAATATAATTTCCAGTAAAGTGTAGAAGCCCCCAATATAGCTGTAGTGTGTAGACCCACAGGACATGCTCACCCCCCAGAAATCCCCCTTGTGCTCATACATTCAGCTCCTAGGTCCCTTCCTATAAGCTGACGGCTGATTAAATACATTAAATTCACAGTGTTATCTCCAGTAGAGGGTGATCCAAACTAATGGTCAGACTAGGAGCTGCAGCACTTCTTTACCTTGCACCTTCCATGCCTATCTCTGATTATTATGCATTACCCAGGGCTGCTTAAAATGTAGTCTCTGTTTTTATTTATTTTACACATTTTCATTTTGTCTTCCTGGACATTACAGAATGTGAAGTGTTTTTGTAAATTTATTGACAGTTGGCAGCCCCGCTTTGGATGATCCAAGCATAATTGCCTGAAGCATAATGTAGGTATGTGGAGCTCAAGGCCTCTCATTCTTAGTGGGCGATATGTCTGTGCGGGTCTGACCTTGTCTATATGGTTTAACCTTTCCAAAGTATGGATTGATCCCAATAGAGCAGCCTGGGAGGAGGCCTGCAGGGAGTTACGGGAGGACTGGGAGGAGGACTGCAGGTAGTTACTGGAGGACTGCAGGGAGTTACTGGAGGACTGGGAGGAGGACTGCAGGGAGTTACTGGAGGACTGCAGGGAGTTATTGGAGGACTGGGAGGAGAACTGCAGGGAGTTACTGGAGGACTGCAGGGAGTTACTGGAGGACTGCAGGGAGGTACTGGAGGACTGGGAGGAGGACTGCAGGGAGGTACTGGAGGACTGCAGGGAGGTACTGGAGGACTGCAGGGAGGTACTGGAGGACTGGGAGGAATTTAATAAACAAGCAAAGGCAGAGCTGAGTTTCAGAGCCATCACGTGAGGTGCAAACTCACAAGTGCACGCTCACCCTCTGCCTATACACACAGTCGTCCATTGCACAAATACTATTGAAGAGCTGCACAGTCCCACTTACTAAAACATGGGCACCTGTGATAAATGTGCCAGATGGGGCGATAAGATGCAAGGTGTTTATAGCACTTCCACTGAGTTCATTAGCATCCCACTACCCGGCCTGCTCCTCCCATAGCTCTAATTGTCCTAAACCAGTGGTTCTCAACGTTTTTATTGCCGTGACCCTTTAGTACAATTCCCTGTGATTTGGTGACCCCCATTCATTCATTATTATTGGGCGACCCCATTCAAACCCTATATTTCCAATGGTCTTAGGCGACCCCTGGCAAATTGTCATTCGACCCCCAGGTTGAGAACCGCTGTCCTAAAACCACATCCATTGCCTAATGCTTACACTGGTAGGAAAAGAACCAATAATAAAACATCACAATGTCCAGACAGCATGAATCCGTTGTCCAGCTCAGTGCTGAATTTCTAAAACATTTCCAGCTTCCCCACCCCAAGAAAAAAACATGGGTTTACCTGAGATTTGTCAGTAAATCGTGGGTCACGCGACGTGGCGAAAATCAGCTCTGATCCAGCTGTCTTCCCGCCAACAAGGGATGTAGTGACTGGTTTGTTCTTTTGTTCACACTAAATGAAAGGATCACAAATACCTGTCCAAGTACAACAGATATTACATACAGAATTCAGAATTTCCCACTTACGCGCATTAATACACTATACTAAGACAGTTTCGCTGAATAGAGCAAACTCAGCAGCGTTTTTTTGGTGTAAAGCAGATACTGCGCCTTCTCTATTGGGCTAAAGTCACAGGAACAGGAAGTAAAGGGAATCGCAGCGCTTGTCAAGAAAAGAAGATCTCAAACTACAGAGAACAGGATCAGCGCTGGCGCATAAAAGATGGTTTCATAAGTTTCTCCACCCTCGAGAGTCACTCCTTGACTTGATGAGAATTTAGCTTTTCTTTAACTCACAGAAACGGGAAAGGAGCAGTTATTTAAGTGTGAATTTCTCTCTTCAAATGAATTAGCAACAATTTCCATACATTCAGTCACTGAAAAATCAAAGTAAATGGCAAATTCGCACTGCAATGAAGCAAATGGTCACTTAGTGATTTCTGTGGTTTGTCAGGGTAAAGGTAGCAGTGGCTCAATGTCTCTGATTAATCATAAACAGCAGGGCCGTATTTCGAACAGATTTAAACCCCTATCTCAAGGAAAACCCCACAACTGCGCTACAGCGTTACTGGGAACCGCAAGTCATGTGACCAGAAATCATCCTGATAAACAGGCATAACTGTAGTAATGTCATCTTCACATAGATCTGTTTAAAGGAGACGATGTTACTATAACGATCACGGTGTTATCTCCTAGTGTGGATATGAAATGATCTAAACATGTCTAATAGTCCCAGTGAACTCAAACCCACTGCTAACCATTACTAAGTACAAACTCGCCCATTTTTAATTCTATTAACTGTTTAAGGCAGAAATCAATGTTAATAATCACTGATTTGCTTTTCAGAAATCCTACCTCTCTAATTCCAGCAATGTCCTCAACAGGCACAGGAAAAACACTGCTTCTTCCCACTGGTTATTCCCAATCTGATGTCAATGTGATTACATCACTTCCTGCTGATTAGTGCAAATTACAATTCCATTCCACAGTCTTTCAAATAATTATACTCCCATGAAACTTTGTATGTCAGATACACATTACCTTTCAAAGAGGGAGACTCGTTAAATACGTACCTATACATTTATTATCTCCATCCTTCCAAATGTAGTTATAAAGCTTTTTTTGTTTAACATTCAAAAATTAAGCATTTTAAAACAATATGTGAATCTTTCAACCTACTAAAATAAGATTTATTTGCCCTTAACTTTTTTTTTTGTGCTATTTATTTATATTGCAACAAGACAATATAAATAAATAATATAAATCTGTATGAAGCAGATACAAACCAAATTCCACCTCATCCCTTTAAAACTTAACATATTAAACGCACATCCCAGAATGCTAATTCAAAATGAAATCATTTACACATGTTGCATGATAGATTTTCAGTCTGTTGTATTTGTATTGATTCATTTATATAGCGCTGATATATTACGCAGCCAGTGGAATAGCGGGTGGGGGGGAGGGGGCGGCTTTTTGGCCGTTCCTAGGGGCGGCTGGGGCGCTGATGGGGGGGCCTCCGCCAGCACCCCCCCCCTCGCGCGCTCGCAAGACTCTGGACCGCCCCGGGCACCACATACAGCTGCTACGCCACTGTACGCAGCGCTTTACAGAGATTCATCATTCAC
>JAKJJM010007979.1:0-14938 GCA_021901965.1 Pipa carvalhoi
CTGTACTTAATTATCCAGCTTCAGATGAAACAACTACAGGGATGAATGGGTTCACACTAAGGTATAGTACAACATATGTAAAGATGTAATTTGACTATAGTTGTACTTTAAATTGTATTTTTAGTTTGTAGTTTCAGGACAGTTGGGGGGGGTTTAAGCTCTACCTGGTAAACCAGCAGCATAGAGCTATACCAAGTAGAGTATTGTCTGTAATCCACTCTTCCTCTTTGCACAGGAAATGCTTACTCAGCACTAGGAGTAGGTTTACTGCATTAAAAAGACCTTGAGCTCAGGTTTGGACCAATTAGATGCCAAACCCATTGACCAGAATTTGTGCTGCAAATCAAAGGTGTTGCATGGTTTAGTAAATATGGCTCTGCTTTGTGGGAAACTACAAAAGAATTCATTTAGGCATAATTAAGGATGTGTTCAGAGAAGCCTGAGAAAGGATGAGATTCTGGTTTGTCAAAGGAGAGAAACATACCTTCCATGTTTCAGAAAGAATAAGGCGGGATATGGGTTCAGAATGCTGCCTCTGCCCTAATTGCTCCCATTTTCACAATGGTCACACCCTAAAATCATCCCTCCTCAAACCCATATGTAAAGGGCGAGCAGATATACCTAATCCCATGAAATATGTGTATGTTTGGGGGAATACATTAACCAGGGCAATAGTTTACAGACACAGTAAAAATGCCTTTAGACATGCCTAGTCCTGAATACAGTGCAAATTGTACTAAGACATGATTAAACACTGTATAAAATTCCCCAGATAAAAGGGAATATACCTGAAAACATGTTCCAGATGTAGAGTAACTTGCCAACAGAAGCTAAGCTCATATTTTCAAAGTGAAATGACTTGTAGATATGCCCCATACAGTGAGTGCCAGCAGACACATACCCAGCAGTCCAACATCCAGATGCAGAATAAAGTGGCATAAGACTCAGACTCTCTCTTTATTGTCATTTCAGCAATATACAGATTACGGTATACAGTGAAACGAAATAGCGTTTCTCCAGGACATGGCCTAGCTGAGCCAGTGCTCTATTACAGGGTTTTGACTGACGAATAGGGTGCACCACTACTCCATTTTCAGTATGTAGAATGTAGCACTGCTGTTCTCTGAAGACTTATTGTACTTGTGAACTTCATTTACTTTATTATACTTCCCACTGGAGTTTTGATTTCTCTGTAATTAACCACTATTTCTGCTTTATACAGGGCAGCCTTAGATATCAGGGGGCTTCACACTTACTAACAAATGAAGCCTTACCAACTGATTATTTTACATACCCCAGTTACTCAGGAAACTGTCCAGTTATATTGCTCAGTGCCCAATAGCCCATCAGTTGCATTTCTCAGTACCCAGAATCCATGATACAGACTGAAAATGCATGCATGCCAACATTCCCCTGTATAAAGGGAGACATTGGAAATATGCAGTGTATAAGACCATTCAAGTCCTGCACTGGGTATCTTTCACAGGCCTTTTTTAAAGGTAATGTATAGAACTATTTTAAGCAGCAATGCAGTTCTAATGCTGAAAAGAGCTAATCAAATGCAACACAATCAGAATGAGCATTAACTCATTAAGGGCCAATGCTGTGATTGATGTGCTATTTTATTCAATGCAGAGTCTTCACATAGTGCACGGGGGTGACTCTACCTCCCTTCCTCAGCTGATAATTACAAATGGTGCACAACCTTTCTTATATAGAGAAAAATATAATGACCTCTAGTGGAGAGAGTACCTAGTTGCATATAATTGTGTAATATATACAAAATGCAAAAAGCTTTCCATATACACACATGTTTTCACAGTACATTGCAAATTGTTTTATACTTTTTATGTATAGAGACCTTGTCATTTAATTTTAATTAAAAGTGTAACTATAATAGTGTTTTGGTTATCTTAACGAATTCCCTTAAAAACATAGGGGGTTATTGACTAAAGTCCAAATTGTCTCATAAATTTGTGAATTCGCCATTTCCCCATATTTGGGTATTCAGCAAACTCTGCTATGTGGCGGATTCGGCAGCTAATGACGGTCACACACTACACAATAACGATCACAAATTTACTATGGAAATTCTCTGTTTAGTCAATAAGGAGTAGAGAATCAGGGGGTCATTCCGGAAACTCAGAATTTTCCATCCCGAATTCACTGATAGCGAACGCCCATTATAAAGTCGCGACCGCGACAATTCTCCCATTATAAAATCGCGACCGCGACAATTTTGTAGTTGCGGTCGTGATTTTATAATGGGAGTTCACTATCAGTGAATTTGAGACGGAAAATTCGGAGTTTCCAGAATGACCCCCTCAGATCGTAGCCACCTGAAGTGATGAGAATTCACTTCAACAGTCAAATTCTCACTTTAGTCAATAACCCTCAAGTGTTATTTTTATCAAAAGAATATATTTTTCTTAATTTACAATTAACAATGGTCCGAGACTTTAACTCATTGTGAAATGAAATAAAATAATTTTAAATAAATATTTTTAAATTTTAAAATAAATATATCATATGTAGCCAGGTAGAAGAACTCCGTGCACTCACTGCTAGGCTTAGACAATTAGATCCTGTAATAGTTTACTTCAGAAGGTGAAAGCTTAGGGGGCTATTCTCTAAAGTCCGAATTGTTGTGTAAAGGTGTGAATTCACCAGCTAAAGACAGTCGCAATAGATTGCTACTGTCGCAGTCACAACTTTATAATGAGAATATTGTCAGTCACAACTTTACAAAGGAAATGTTGAAGCTGGAACTTTAGAAATTGTCGCGATCGCGACTTTATAATGGGAGAATTGTTGCAGTTGCAGATTTACTATGGGAATCTGCTGTTTGCGAATTTGACAGTCAAATTCTCACTTTAGAAAATAACCCCCTTAGGCTTAGCTAACTAATGGGTTTTAATGCACACAATAATATATTGCAACAGAGCCCCTTTCATTTAGGTGCAATAGGTCTTTGGCTTAAAGTTTACATCCCAATGGTAGCTCAGTGCTCTATGAACCTAAACCTTTTCTGGCTACAATATGACATGAGCCATGCATTTAGCTCACTAAAGTCCCTCTATCTAAACTGTAGCTCATGGCACAGGAAGTATTTCTGAGAATATCACTATCTTATACCTTCCTTATAGTTTAGTGCTTAGTTCCTTAAATTGATTTTTAAGGATCTGCCACTTTTATTTTGTAGCTGGTTCCAAAATGGACCAGGACAGCTGGCAATCTTTTTTGATTGTGACAATTTATTTTCAACGATATAATATCAGAGGAATCAGAAAAAAGCTCAGCAAAATGAAAAATAACACTGAAAACTGTTAATACATGGCAAAAATAATCAAAAAAGTTGAAATGATCTTTATAAATATCACCCAACGGAGGGTAGTTCTGGGAAACAGATTGGTGAGCATCTTGTGTCAGGAAATAATTGTCCCCTTCTAAGACTCACTTGATAGATATGTGCCTTACAAACATAATTATTATTATATGTATTATATAATATAAGCTATATAATTACCAATAACAAAGTAAAACTATATATAAGGAAAATTTCTTCGTAAACAATGTTTTTTGCAATGTTGAAGGCAATGAATAAAGAGGGAAAGGTTTGTGAACTCCAAAAAGCAAATCCACAGATGAAATGGAACTAAGCAGACATGATAGACATGCTGCTTTTTTTTCTGTTTAAAATACATCAAGTTTGAGTAAATAAAGGACGAATAGCACAAAAAAAATAAACATTCACATTTGGAGTAGCATGGCATTTATTTAAATATAGCACTTGTAAAAATGTTATCCTTAAAGTTATATAAATTAATTGAATTGCTTTCTATCTATTTTTACTGAGAGCAAACATATTGTTAAACAGATCTTGCCCTTTCCTATTGTTGCTTTAGATCAGGGGTGGGCAACCTACGGCCCGCGGGCCGGATCCTGCCCACGGACTTCTTTGACGTGGCCCTTCTGACATCCAGTTGTCATTTTTTATACTGTATTTGAATGTCAGCGATAGACATCAGCAGCTTCAGACATTCAAACACAGTATAAAAAAATATGACAGCCGATCTGCAACGTACCCATTACCTCAGTCTCCCGATGCAGTTCACAGCTGAAGTAAGCGAGTAGCAGCTCAGGTTTCTCCTGCTGCTACTGGACAGCACAAGTAGCGAATGGCAGCTCAGGTTTCTCCTGCTGCTACTGGACAGCACAAGTAGCGAATGGCAGCTCAGGTTTCTCCTGCTGCTACTGGACAGCAGAAGTAGCGAATGGCAGCTCAGGTTTCTCCCGCTGCTACTGACAGCTAAAGTAGTATTTGCTACTTCAATTTTCGCATCAAGCTTGGTAATTGAACCTTCAGTCATTTCTAATTTTATCATCCAATTTTCACCAGATTTGTTGCATAGTAGATTCAGTCACTACCCATGTATATTTTCATAGAGCTCTTAACCCTCAGAGCTTTGCATCTAACCACTTTGACATGTTGGGGATGTTACCGGCCCTCAGCATAGTTGAGAATTATTAAACCGGCCCGATACAAAAAAAACTTTTGCCCACCCCTGCTTTAGATAATAGATATACAGGACGTATGCCGAAAAACCCAATTTTTAAAACTAGACAGCTAAATATTATACTTTATATACACAATTTAGAATTTTAGAAACACAGACTAAATATGTAGTAACTGTAAAAGCATTTGAGGCATTTTCATTTCTTGGCGTTACTGTTCTTTTAAGCCTTATATCTAGGCCATTAAATAATTAAGGGCCACTTAAACAGTTGGCTCAAATATCCATATGGGAAAGAAAATACTAACCACAGAAGTTATGTTTTGCAAAGAAAAAAGATCTTTTATTAAAAAAGAAAAAAACAAAAAAACAAAACAACAAATGTTAAAATGGACGTGCAAATATATACAACAATAGTAACAGTTTAAACAAAAAGATCTTTATATTACACTCTTTAATACAAATACCTTCAAAACAGAGATGAAAAGAATGCACTTCCAGTGATATATTTATGTATATCTATATATAGCTATGTACAAAGTGTAATGCTTAAATTAGTATAAGAAATCCACTTTTATACTGTTTTGACCTCTGAAATTAAATAACATTTTCAAGAAATATGGGTTTAAAATGCCATTGCATGCCCTTATAATGTAATTTTATTTTTGCAAAACCCTGAGAACATCTGCAGGAGATTAATAAGCTGAGAACAGACTTTAAATACAAGGAAAGGAAGACTAGTATGTAACGCAGAATGGCTGTATTGTGAGTGTTGTCTTAAAGTGCACCTTTCAGCTTGAAACAACATTAGTTTATAAAATAGAGACAATATATAGGAACGTTTTTGTAATACACTTCCATTAAAAAAAAATTTACCTTTCTTCATCTTTTCCCTCCTGTCTCTGCCTCTCAGTTCGACACTGCAGGCTTGTGTTTGATAGAAAGCTGTAGGAGGAGGCGTGGCTTACTTGACTGACAAGTAAGCGCCTCCTACCAGCCTGCCTGTGTCAGCCTTCTTGTGCAGTCAGTGCGAGCAGAGGTACTCGCGAGCGGTGGGGGGGCTGGTGGGCGGGGCAACCGCAAGGAAGACATCAGGAAGTCAGTAAGGCTCTGGCCTTAGGGGGCATGTCTATTATAGTTGATTGGCAGGTTGGCACAAGATGGCAGCTCACACAGCTTCAAATTGGGACAAGTTTACAGTGAGTATAAATTAACTATCCTAACGATTTTTTCCCCCAAACTGTTTCATTTATGTTGTATATTTACTGACTATGTAAAAAAGTTAAAATCAGGAGCTGACAGGTGCACTTTAAGTCAGTGTGGTTTGGGTTAGGGCAGTGGTTCTCAACCTTTTTATTGCTGCTACCCTTTAGTACAAAATACTGTCGCGATTATAATACACATTATGGGAATATTGTCGCAGTCACGATTTTAATACATATAACAGTATTGTCGTGATTTAAGATGAGAATATTGCCGCGGTCATGACTGTAATCGCGGTCGCAACTCTAATACTGGAATAGTGTAGCAGTCGCGACTTTAATATCATAATGTTATCACTGTCGCGGGTTTGCTATGGGATTCCAATGGTCTTAGGTGACCCCTGGCAAATCGTCATTCGACCCCCAGATTGAGAACCACTGGGTTAGGGGGACACGTAAATCTCCCAGCTGTCCCTATTTGATTTCTAGCATGCAATAGGAAGGTGACTGCTTACCCAAAAAGCATTGCTGTTAATTGTGAATGGGCACAGTTTATCCAAAAGAGGCAAAGTGACCCAATGAATTTTGAGTGGCATGAATAAACATTGCTTTTTTTTTTTTTTTTTTTAGTAACTTTAAGGCTTTCTTAAAAGTGCCAACCATTTATAGTTACATTAATTATACAAGTCGTTAAATTGCAGTCACACAAGTGTAGATAAATAAAAGCATAGCCAAAAGCCATTTATTACTAATATTCAGATATTACACACAAATGAAAAAAAGTGTAACGAGAAAAGGGGGCAATTGCATCATAATTCATGTTAGAACTGAAATATATGGGGGAACAAAGATAATGGATTAAAGGGGAATTAAAGTCCCAAGCTAAATAATGGTAGCCAGCATGTGAATAAATTAGCCATTTTTGACAGGCAGTGGCCTTGCTACACAGCTGGCTGAACTGTTTTTTAAAATAGAGAAATAAAGAGCCCATCTTCACCACTGCAGGCACTTGGGACCGCCCCCACTGCTCTGCCATGTCTACAGCATGTTTAAGCCTCACCGAGCCTATCAGCAGGGCTTACACATCAATTCCGGGTAAGAGAGCTGAGTGAGTGGTCCTAAGATCACTGCTTTCTAAGACGCCGGAGTTCTGTATTTCAATGTGAAATGAAGAACTCTGGAAGCTGTTAGCTCCCCTTTAAGAAATGAATGGTACATAGAGGCATGAACGTATGACTGGCAAGGAAGCAAACATTTTCCACCAGGTACCATTTCCACCAACATAAATACTCATTATCCGTCATTTGGGTTAATTTTGTATAAGCACAGCAAGATACTACAGAACAGACTTTCATATCCACACTTGTAAGCTAACTAATCTACACTGGGTTATTTGTTCTCCTGTAAAGAGCTGGCAAGCAATATTGTCAATCTCATTCACAGGAAGGTTAAGATGTAAAGGCAGGGTAGGTAAATGTTTAGGGAACGTAGCTGCAGCTTTTTAAATATGTGTTCAACAAAGTCATGTGACCAGCACAGTACTTGCAAGATAAGAATAAATGGCTTAGCTATGAGCAATAGATATAAATATGGGGCTGGGGATGATCTCTAGGAGAGGTCCCATAAAGGCCACGTTCAAGGCAGCCTTAGGTCAGAGAGTCCTGGGCAGTTGCATAGGGTCAGGGTTTATTTCAACAAAATGCCAGGCCCAAGGAGATTATAGCATTTTGGAGGGTCCCTACTTTAATAAAAGCAACACTCTGAATTTTCCAGTAAATTCTAGAGTTTTTATGTGATATCAGAGGTAATACTGTATAGAGAGATGGCTGCAGGTGTTAATGCACAAGAGATTGCATTACCTCTAGAGGTCCTTCAAACTGTATGGGCCCTATGCAGCAGGTAGAAGATGGCAAAAACAGTGGAAGGCAATTGGATGTGGTGTTCATGGGAGTGGGTGCTGCCCCAGTTCTATGCTCCCTTGCAGATATGCAGAGGATGGTAGTGCTGTAATATGCTATGCATATTTAAAAAGAAGAGGACACACACCATACAGTATTTTTGGAGACTGTCATTGGACATTTATTTTTATACTTTCAATGGGGCGAGATGTTTCTTGTAGAGACCTAATGCAGGGTCTGAATAGATTGCAGTACAGCCTTGCACACTGCATATTTCAAAAATATACCCATTTAAAGGAGTATATTTGATTTTCACCTGGGATGACATATATATTAGTTGGAAAGATCTGTTTATTTACCATTACTCTAATACAATAAAAAGGTATAAAGCAACTATGTTAACATTAATACCTGGGAACCTTTATGGTACTTACTGCCCATAGATCTACTCATGTTAGGTTTTGGTCTTTGAAGTTTTAAAATTTTAAAGGGTCTTTTAAATTGGGTCAAGTTGGACTGCTTTGGAGCAAACCTGGGCAGGAATTGGACAGAAAAACACTGAACATTCCCAGGTCAGAGAACGTAAGGGATTCCCAGGAGACCCAGTATTAGCTTTGCAAACTGAGAGTCTCCAGGTAAAACCCAGCAAGTTCCCAGGCTGGAAACTGCCGTAAATGATGAAAATGGTATTGTAGTAAAAACATTAAAGCACTATAGTAAAAACAGTACATTACTTTTGTCTCTATTTGGTGGTAGATACAGTCAGCAGCAGATTACTCTGTCAGATTAGTTTTTTAGCCCCTGTTTACTGTAGTTACCATTATGTTGGTGTGCCCCTCTGGTCTCTGGGTACCTGCAGGGTTTCTACCCCTATTGTAATTTGATTAATATGTCTTTTATTACAACATTCTTTTAAATGCTTCTAAAATCCCAGATTTATAGTTTCAACATTAATATTTTCTTAGTCATTTAATGTAACCTAATTAGACATTTCCCAAATCCCTTGGCAATCAGAAGACACCAGAACCTGCTGTGGATTTTGCCTCCTACTACCAACTGTACATGTTTCTTTAAATGTACTAGTAGTGCAGCCAGTGTGTTCCAGATTAATATCAGTATGGCTGGCAGCTGACAAAAATAACTATGTCATACAGCGAATATCCTCAATCATTATCTTCTTAAAGCATTGGCATTCAAAGTCTTAGTCCTGCTAAAATGCCTGCTATTCTGTTACTCCCATAATGATCTCCATCTGATTGGCAGCCCATTATAGTTATATACTATGGTTAGGCCCAGATGCCACCCACATATAAGCGCATCTTGTAGCACATCCTGAATCGTAAGTAAAGTGAAAGAAACGGCTGAACTATAGCCTCATTGTACTCCTTGCTCTTCTATTAGCTACTGTTATCTGTTTCATTTCATAGTATGACTTCTGAGCAACCAATTGGAAATGGTACAATTAGCGATTCCATAAATCTGTGTGGTATTGTCTCTGCCGTTTGCTTTCGGTATGATTTTTGGGGTGGAGTTTAACCCTGAGTTCCATTTTCCCAAAGTGCTGGTAAAATAAGTATTCCGAGGCATTATTCTAATCCACAGAAGACAGGTAATAGTATCGGAAGGCAACATTTCCATTTGTAGTTGTTTTACCATTTACATGAAAGAAGCATGGGTGAAACGGAATAACTGAAATACTGAATAGCTCAGGGAGAAAAGGCTGAAAGATTTATCCTCAGAACTTGTAGATTCAATTAAAAAGCACATTGTACTGTGGTTTGCAGTCTTCACCGTGACTATTTAAACTTTGCTAGCTAGTTTGTTTGCATACCATTGATATAAAAAATCAGGTACAGAAATATTCTACAAACCAAGGGTAAGTTTTCACACAATATGCATAGTAGTTAAACTAACAACTTAAAACAGTCTCAGTGGCATACAACCTTTACTTATGGTTCAATTTGTGCTGCATACTTTAAAGTCCACATGGTGCCCAATATATATTTAAAAAAAAAAAAAAAAAACTATAACAGCAGTAAAGAAACATCTACAGCACAGGCATCCAACTGGGGTCCCGGGGCCAGATGTGGCCATTTGTAGGATACTTGTATGGCTTCTCCAAGAATTATTTGCATGTTATTATCACATAATCATTTCACTGGCCTGTGGACAAGTGGATGAATGATCCAGAAGATAGAATAAACTGGTCAGCAAAAAAGTACATATTTCTGAAATAATGTCTCATATCTCCATAAGTAATCTGTCTTTTGAGAATTTAGCCCTTCAGTACAGCAACACATGGCCAGCAAATTTCACATTTCCCTTGTCTGACTTGTTAAATGCCCAGAGAGGAGAGACAATGGCCATTTTGAATAATGCCCATAAGTCCATGTATAACCAGAGAATGGAATGCAATAGATGGATTTGATTTTGTTCTATTAAAGAATGTATTATTGCCAAGTCTAACCCAGCACAAACCTGGAAGCCTGGTCTGAGTCAGCTTATGTCCAGCCTGTTGACCTTCTTTTAAGATGTCTTGAAAAAAAGAACACAAAGGCTTTCCCTTTACAGTGTTGGACAACACATTTGTTTCTCCACAACCAGAAGCTTCACTTCCCAATTCCCATACAGAAGGTTGTGTAAAACACAAAGGACATGGGCCAAAACAATACTCATGTTACATATACATGGCTTCCTAGTATGCTTAAAAGGCAACATATCAAAAAAGAAAATTTTTAGAAAGAAACTGTCTTTTTTCCTTCAACTTTTTATAAAATGCTTCTTTTCTTCATTGACCGAATGAAATTGCGGTTGCGATTTAGCTGCTTCACCAAATATTCTAGTGCAAAAAAAAAAAAACAAATTCCGGGTACAAGTTTAAACCTTGGATTGCCTCTCATCAGTCCATTCTTGTTTAGTGTTTTGCAAAGCCTGGGTTTTCTTTTCGTCCACCTGTACATAGTCTACTCTCTGTTCTTCTGACAAAAAGGGTTTCTATGGCAAAAATAAAGAAATCAGAAACTGGCAAGAAACAACTGTGTGGTGAATCCTGGAAATACTATGGAAGTATTCATAACATTGAAAAGAAGTTGCATAGTATATGCTGATCCTTTAAAATAAATAATTCAAAACCATCTTTTTTGCACAAATCCTATGGATCTCTTTTTATGAGTGGTTGATTGTATTGACTGACAAACTGATTATACAGGATGGAAACTTTTCAGTGCTCACCATCAAATGAACAAATAAAATGACAACTATGTTGAATGAATGAACACTTATTTTAAATTGCAAGCTTAAAATGACAGTCTAGCTTCCAAGAGTTATTTGCCCACCTAATTGCCACTGTTAAATATCTGTTTAGTAAAATCTATATTAATTACTTATTTTCAGTGGTTTTGAATTTGCAGCCATTTTTCTTCAGAGGCACCTCCTATCTTATTTACTTCTGCTTCAGGTAATGTATAGGTAAAGTTGAGTCAATGTGTGAAATTTAATAAACTTGAAAAGACTCGATTTTGTCTTTTCGAGTTTATTACCGCAAGATTTCTCACAAGATTTCCACGCAAGATTATTGCGTGAGTTTTACAATCTAATCTTTTGGATTGGATTTTTCGATGGGAAGGTAGCCATACGTGCAAATAACTACCTTTTCATCTAAAAATCCAATCCGAAAAATGGGATCATAAAACTTGCGGCAATAAAATTGAAAAGATGAAATCGAGTCTTTTTGAGTTTATAAAATTTCACCCATTGACTCAACTTTACCCCCCAATGACTTGATTCAAAAGCTTGAGAATTAAAAAAAAAAAAAAAAACAATCCGAAAGAGACTGAACACCTGCAAGATTCTGATTGGTTGATAACAGCAGTAAGGCAAATGACTGTTGGTAACTAAACTGTTCAGATACCACCACCATGTATGGGTGTTTAATGTGCAAAGATTGTTTTGAACTTTTGTTTAAAATGATTAAAATGGAAGGGAGCTATTACGTGTGTGGGCAGCTTATAAAATTCTTTAGATATACCAAAAATATAGCACCCCAAATGGACAGCCAGGTCATGCAATGTAGTAGCATGCAAATGTGCAAAGATGGCATATTCTAAGTCCAATGGGCGAAATTTCTAAAGCTCGAGAAGGTTAATTTTGACCTTCTCAAGTTTTATCAATGTTAAAAAACGGGTCCCGATCAAAAAATATCTATCGATTCGATTCTTTTTTTTTTTTCTCCCTGATCTAAACTTTTTGATAGATATTTTTCTATCAAAAGTGCTTATGGCACTTTTCCATTAATAACAGCTCGAAAAATATTGATCAGTATTTTTCGATAGGGACCTGTTTTTAACATCGATAAAATTCGAGAAGATTGAAATTGACCTTCTCGAGCTTTAGAAATTCCGCCCCAATGAGTTCACTTTGCAGTCATAGTTTATTATTTATGGAAATATAAACCGAAGATAATGTAATCTCTTTACATTTTCCTACCTTCTGAACAGGGGATGGAGATGCCGAATTAAAATCCAATGCCAAATAGTCAAGACTGAAATTCCTCGGAGAGGATCCTTGTCTTTGTTCCTAAATCATAAACAACAAAGAAATGTTAAAGGACCTCCACCACCAAAAAAGATATTGCTATTTGGATTGCCATGGCAGTTACTGTTAAAAACTTTTATTTGAAGTTTAATTCTAGAATTGTATTGCTTTGTGTTCTCTCTTTCTCTTCTGTGGATTGCAGCCACCATTTAGAACTTTAGAGCTTTCTGGCGCACTTCATAAATATGTATTATCTAAAATTCCAGAAAAACAAGGGGAATAGACTGGTATTTATATCAATTTTATCGTTAATGCAATATCATAGTACTGTGTAGGAGTAACTGCTATGCTATTCCAATGGGATTCTTTCTTTTTCAGGCAATACTGATCCTTTAAAAGAAATAGATCTTGATACACATTTTTGATAACAGTTCTTACTAAAATAAATGTGCTTCTCACACTGAAGGAACTTGAAGGAGGTGACCGAATAAATATCATTTACAACCACTCACTTACACAGATTAAATCACAACATGTTATTTTGATACATAGCCTATAATTAAGAGGAGACAGATGGTGAAGCCTTTGCTTTAAATCATTAGATTTTATAATTGTATTAACTGCATCAAATGCGAATATTACTTCAGAATTCTTACAGAAATATATTGTATTTTCCAAAAATAATCCCCAATTTTAAGGCCTCTGCCAATGTTACCCTTTTTTTGTGACAATATTCATTGCTTATGTATGGATACACAGAACTTATGGACAATACACATTACCACTGGTATCCTATTATATCTTATTACATCACAGGTTTGGCCAAAAGAGAATGGCTTATTGAGTAACACCAGAGAAAGACAAAAAATGGTTGCACTTGCTATAGTGTCATACTCCCAAGTGTCCCAGGTACCATGGAACAGTCAAAATTTTCGGGTCCTGTCCTGCAGTCTCGAGTCACTTTCTCCAAGTTCTGAGTCACCATCCTCTCCCCCAGCCCGGTATCTAATACCTGGCTTCCCACTGGAACCCAGCTAATCACAGTGAAGTAGGCGGGGCACCAGTGACATCACTAATGAAGTTACCATCGCTTGGCCAATCAAATATCTGTGTGCGGGCACTGGTGATGTCACTTTCAGAGGGGAATGGTACTGTCGCCCCCCTGACAGCTTGGGAAGTATGAAGTGTTACTATACTTTTGGGGGAATGCAATAAAAGGCTAACCTTTACCACTAATGTAATATGAAATTGCATAATTTTACATTGGTATTAGTACTTTTAGTGTGACTAAACATTTGGGCAGGGTGGTTATGTGGGCAATATAACATAACATTAGAACAGAAAAGATGTGTTTGTACAACTTATAGCGGTGGGATTAAACATGTGCAAGTTGAACTGCTCTTAACCAAATGCATATATTTTTCTATATTAAATATACTATACATAATATTTGTGAGATTTTTTTTAAACATTATCCTTGTTACATGTAAAACCACAGGAGATTTTAAAACAACATTACCATTTGAATGTAGCTCTCTTCCATTTCCCCTGAGAAAGAAGTGCTAAACACACAGGCTGAATTAATACAGTCGTTTTCTAGGGTGATAAAGCTGGTTCGATTGCTAAAGGGAAAAAAAAAAATGAAAGAGGTCAGGAAAGCATAATACAGATGCCCTGAAATGCTGCCAAATCCTGACATTGCACATACATCCTATAAACATGCCCTGTTTCTGCTGCTTTGGTTAGAATAACATCATGTGTAAGTGTTGTTCCCTGGTAAAACATCAGCAGATTCTCCTCTACTGAGACAGTGATCTTGTGAGTAAACACTGATTAACGACACTGCCAAGCTATAGTTATTACAGACATACTCTCTCTGTCTATACATGCTGATCAGCTGGTTTATATATCACAAATCTGTTTCCTCTCTCCTAAACGTATCACAAACTTATTCATGAAAGTCCAAACAATTGCATAAAGCAGTGGTCGCCAGCCTTTGATGGATCAGGGACCAATGGGAGGGTGGGCGGGACAATACGTGACGCCGCCCACATGATGGTGACACGCTTCCTGTGCGCGTGACACCATCATGCGGCCCTGTGCCAAGAGCCTGCGGACCGGTAGTGGTCCGTGGCCCAGCATTTGGAGACCCCCCTGTGTAAAGGTTAGAATTCACTTCCATTTGGCACTTCCTGATCTTCATGTATTTATTAAACCTTGCGATGCAGCGAATTTGCAACCAGTCCAGACGCTTGCAACAACCATGAACTTATGGAGCTCTTGGCATCACTTTATGTGCAAGTGCACAGGAAATTATTGTTTTATGTCATACTGTCGAAGTTGCAAATACAGCAAGGCACACTGTGTTAAATTCACCAATTTTACTTCGTTAGATCAAAGTGGCAAATTAGGGGGGTTGATGGCAGGGCTCCTACTGTCTGACTGATTATTATCTGACTCTGTTTGCTTCTTTGATGCAGGAACCCACCACTTAGTGAATAAGGAGTAGAGAATTCACAACTATTGGAGCGTAGCAACCCAAACTGACAAAAATTCATTTAGACTGTCAAATTCTCACTTTGATAAATAAGACTCTCAATTTGTTTGGACTAACAGGCAGTTTAGATCAGGGTTCTCAAACTCGCGGCCCTCCAGCTGTTGCAAAACTACAATTCCCATCATGCCTGGACAGCCATTGGGTTAATAACTGGCTCAGTGGTAGGAAACAGAGGGTGGTTATTAATGGTACATACTCACACTGGGTTACTGTTAATAGTGGGGTACCCCAGGG
>JAKJJM010007989.1:0-12191 GCA_021901965.1 Pipa carvalhoi
CAACATAGAAAGGGGTTCTTTACTGTAAGAACAGTGAGACTATGGAACTCTCTGCCTGAAGAAGTTGTTATGGTTAATTCCATTAAAGAGTTCAAAAGTGGTTTAGATACTTTCCTTCAGTGTAAGAACATTACAGGTTATGGGTACTAGATAACTCCCATATTGGAGCGGGGAAGGAATTTTTTCCCTAATATGAGTATATTTGGCTCGTGCCTCATGGGTTTTTTGCCTTTCTCTGTATCAACATTGCAGGCAAATAGGCTGAACTGTATGGACTTGTGTCTTTTTTCAGCCTTATAAACTATGTTACTATGTTAATAATGTTACTATGGAGAAAATGTGATTTTGGTGTTGATAAATACTATTAAGGAACTGAAATTTTGCACTGACTGAAAAAAAAATTACAGAATCCCACCTGTAACAAAACAATTATATTTATAATTAAAAAGGTGAAATTAAACAAAACATGTACAATAACAAAAACTGAAATCAAATTGAGAAGAATCATAAATACCTCTAGAGTTAAAAAGATATAAGCATGTGCAGAGCTGGGGGAGTGTGGGGTAAAAAAATATACTTACTATCATGAAATTTCTCCTTCCTCCTGCTTCAATATCCAGTTACTCTTGATTTCAGGGATCATGACATTATGATCCAGTCTTTGTCCCACCTTCTCTTCTTCACTGGTGGTGCACCCATGCGCACAAGTGGTATTAGGATCTAACACCACTTCTGTGCATGTGTGCACTGGAGTTGAAGATATAAGAAGGTACAGAGCCTAGAGTGTGACTTCACCAAGACCATCTGGATCTACAAACAGAAGGACAGAGGTGGTGCAAGATATCTTTTATTAAATATATTTGTTTGCCCCTGTCTGCACCAGCCCTAAAAAAATACTTGCCCCCAAGTTGTAATTGATCCAGCACCCTCTACTTGCATGTCTGAGTAGGGTAATATCTTTACCCCAATATTCTAGGGTGATGGTCCTTTTTCAAAAGTTGCTGTTTGTTTGCTGGTTTTGAAGTTGGCCTTAAAAATTACTTTATGAAATAACAGTTTATGCCAGGTCAGGAAAGTGAAAAATTTGTAAGATATTGGCTGCATTCCTTGAGGTTAAAAAATATGGCAAAGCAATAGGGCAAAATCAGAAAACCAGTAGAGTAAAAATCATGAAGTTTGCTAAATCTTCTGTGGAACAAAATAGGGGAAATGATCAAAAAGTAGAGGTAAATATTGCATATTTACTAATGTCTTTACCATTTTCCGTACCATATTGCAATTTTGAAACCATTTAGATTCTTTCTACTGTAATTTTATTTTTTGTCGCTTAAATTTCTATTTATTTGCTGAATTTCCCCCTATTGTGAGACCCCCCACCCCCACCCCTAGCTGCCTATGGGGTGGGGAGTCTGTGGTGGAGATTCAAAAAATGAAATTAAGGGCTGCACACACAATAAATTTATATTAACCAAATTTTTTACTAACTCATTGTAAGCAGTATGTGACAACAATGTTTCGGGGGCAGCAGCTTCCCTTCGTCAGATTCTAGTGAGGTGCAGATCCTTCCTAACAAAACAAAAAAGTCCAAGAAAATTAATATTTACTATTACATTCTTCTTCTCTTTGGACTATAAAGTAGTCCTGGATGGGCCCTTTTTCTGATGCCCTCGCTCCTCATCTTCACTAAAACATAGTCCAATGATAGGGAATCCGCCTTTGAACACAATGTAGTCCATGGAAGGCCATCAGCTCTTGTCTTGATCCAACACAGTCTACAATGCTCTTGATAGTAAAAAACCATGGAAGTCCTCTTCTTCTGCTGTCCCTGCCATAACTGAGGAGCTGATAGGATACCCCCACTCTGCTGGTGCACAGTGGGGGGGTCTAGGGGAGTCCTATGGACCCCCACAATAGGGGCCCTTATGGGTGTAGTGATATGGGTGCAGCTGTTTTTGTCAAAAAGTGAAAGAATCAGGGAAACTGATTGTATAAAAAATTGAAACAATTTCACCCTTTTATAAAATAGCTCCCTTTCTGTACTTCAATGCCCGGATGGTAGATTGACTGCCCCAACTATCCAGATGGCCAAACAAGAAAGGTTATTATATTACTAGGTTGAAAAAACAATACAGGAATGAAAAAAAGTAGAATAGTTATTGGGGGGTTTATAAAGTTCATTTTGACCTATTTGCCGCAATTCGGTCTGTTTTACTGCTTTTTGCCATGTCATTGCCGTTTTTCCCTTTCCACCGTGTTTTTTTATTTCCCTCAATTTATGCAATGCCGAATAAGATTTTTCAATATAAAAAAAAACAAAAACAATGTTGATAAATATTGATGCGTTACTACCACTATACTTTACATTACCTTCAATGGAGCTCCTTTTCCATCGATATCAATATTGCCGATCTTTTCTATGGGGACTTAGAAAAAATGTTCTAAACCATCTCCATAGGGAATAATGCCACCCTCAACCAGGCGCACACTTTTCTACAATAAAGGTCAGAAGGGGCTTTATAAATATCGCTGATATTGATATTTTCGACCTAATTAAAGGTATATTGATATAAAAGGAGAAAACTTTTCGATTTTTTTAAATATTCCCCATGGTTGGAAAACCTTGAAAACCAAAACCTGGCAGTGAAAAAAGTTGTTGTAAATTGAAAAAAAAAGGGCAAAACTTGGCACAGCTGGGGCGAGAACCTCAGCAGGCCTATTCAGGCTAGGAACAGGCAGAGAAAGTGAATGGCACGGGTGTGTTTGCAGTTTTTGGTCCCTCTATGTATTGGGGGCCTTGGGTGCTGTGACCCATAGAAACCAAAGTTCAGTTAACTGATCAAAGCTAATTAATAACTGGTTACTATAGAGAATATTTACCTATACAATTTCAGCCATATTGATTACTTTCACACTGTTTCACGGTCAATTTCTATTTCCCTGTACTTTTGATTGGCCAGATTTATAAAGGATCGATAAAAATGTTTCCCCATCAAAAAAAAATTGTTAGAGATAAATATTGATCAGTTGACAGGGGCACATTTCGCAGTGTTTTTCTATTAGGCTCACCTACCATCACTAATCAATATTGGTATCAATATTGGTGTCAATATCCATTTGGGAAATCTTTTTTGACTGTCGCTAAGTGAGAGAACCAACTCCATAGTTAATAATAAGTTTTAAACCAGTCTCAGACAGGTGAATAATGTTGGTCGATAAAATAGTTTTTGAACAGCTTAGTAAATAGGAAACAGCAATATCGTTAAAGATAGACTGGTCGTCCTGCATTTACTAGTCAAAAAACTTTTCAATTTTATTAATTGTCTGTTTGTTTATATGTGTAACATTCTTGTGATGCAATTTTGCCATTTGGGAGAAATTGCAAATTGGGATAATGGGTTATTACCAACACTTTTTAGCAAATTGATAAAAATTAAACAATTATGTAAACAGGTTGTAGCAAAAGGGGGAACATGGTGAAATGTTGACATAATCCAAAAGCACAGCAGAAGTAATTCTTAAATAGTCAAATAGTGAAAAAGAATTAAAATCATTTTAATATATATGCTCCATAGGTCAAAAGCGGCAGTTTACATCTAAATGACATAAAAAAAAACAGTTGATTTTGACGTAGTTATGTAACATCAGGACAAAAACTATATACAAAGTTGTCTAAATGAAATATTTTGACAGTTTCACTTGCTTATCAAAATCTTTAGCTGTGCTACAAATCATGAAAACTACTGTTTTCATGCCTAAAAATGTTCATTTCTCTGCATATCCTATGGGGGATATTTACTAAGACCATTTCGACCTTTTTGATTCGTTTCTCCCTGATTCACTGTCAGTTTTCAATTCCCCTGATTTATAAAGGATCAATATCATTTTTTTCCCCTTTAAAATAAATTATCAATAAATATTGAACAGGGGCACACTTTGCAATATTTTTTTTACTAGGTTCACCTTCCATTACAGAGCGATATTGATATCCTTTTTCAGTGGGAAATCTCTTTGACTGTGGTTAAGTGACAGGACCAACTCCATAAAGGGGAATAAAGGCTTTTAGCCAGCCTGAGGCAGACAAACATTTGCTTTAAGGCTGGGTTCACACGAGCGTATGATGCGCTGCACATCATACGCTCGTGTGAAAATAAAAAAACACGGCGGCGCTCTGCCCTATGGAATTTACCTTGTTCCGGAAAGACGAGCGTATCACGCGTGCGAACGCCAGCCATCGCATTTTTCCCAGCGTACGGCCAGGAACAAGGTAAGTCTATGGGGCAGAGCGCCGCGGCGTTTTGAGGCTGGGTTCCACGAGTGTATGATGCACTGCGCATCATACGCTTGTGTGAACCCAGCCTAACAGAAACAGCAATACTGGTAAGAAATAGACTACTCTCCTTAACTTTCCAGCTTTATTAAATATCCCCCTAACAGTATATACCTAACGCAAAACCATTTTTTTAAATCAATTTCTCTAAAAAACATTTTCCCACTCATGACCTACAATTTATGCTATGTCATGAGCAATGATTCCTCCTATGTGACAGCTGTACCGTGTAAAATGCAATATTTTTTTTTTTTTCAAAATTGCATCCAAAAGTGCTGAAGGAAAAAACAAAACCTTTCTCTGACTTTTTTCCTTTTCAATAATAGTTAAAGGATAAAAATGCAGGGGAAACTATTTTAAATGCAGAAATGAATTCTGTTGACTCTACCACTTCATGCAGGCGGGAGTGGGGGCTTTACTTAACCGCCATCAAAATCAGTGAGATCTATTTTGTCAACATTATGACACTGACCCTAGTTAATTTCCTAATGTTATTTAACATGCTATCAGTCATATAAATACTGTAGTCATAATTATCTATAATTTTTTCAGACTTCTGTATACCCCTCAGTCATCAGCACTAAGTGGTTCCTGCTATGAACACAAGCAATATTGCAGGCACACTTCCTAGATCCTTGGAGCATGCTGTGTGGTATGCAGAGATAATATGCAACCCCTCCTCAAGAAAATATCTTTCAATCACTCTGCCTTATGTGCCACAGATTCAAAGAGCTATTTCATGTAAAAGTATCTTATACTTTTACATAGAAGTCTCCTTGCAGGACACTTTCATCTGATATACAGTACCAACAGTTTTTTTAGACATTGCCACTATCACCTCCAACAGTACAGTAATGGGATATAGCACTGGCATCTTGTACAACACTGTCAACCTTATAACTAGATATCATTATTGCCTGTTATTGCTCACCTGCAGAGTAGACAGGAGAACTTGCAAACCACTGCCTCCTTCCGATGCCCCTTCAGTAGCCATGATCGTGTCAGTATCAACGCCAACTACAGTAGTGAAACAGACACAATGAAGCTCACCCCAGCTCTGCCAAGTGCCTGTTGCTCTCTGTCCCAAAGGCAGATCAGATCACACAGAGAAGAAGCATGTTACAAGTTAGAGTCAAAGCAATGCAACCCTAGACCACAGCTGGGAGATAAATGCCAGCCAGCCACTGTGACGAGGGCATTCATTTCCTATATAAAGAATCTCGGGGATTAAACAAGGACTCGGAGATTAAAGGGTGGGGAGTGGGGGGGGGGAGAGCTCCTTGTTGGGATAAATGGGCGGCTGTGAAAAAACAGGAAAGGGTCACACGTAAGGGACAGTGAGAAGAAAGTGACAGACGCGGGCTGCCTGCTTGTATGACTATTCTGTCCGGCCCTTTCAATTACACTTGTCTTGTGCATGAAACTGGATCCTGCCTGTCACTAACTGACCAGTGATCGACAAGACAGGAACACTGCTGGTTGGGGATTCACTAAAAATACCAGCAGATGATAACACATATGTGTTCATCAAAACAGGCCTCTGTCGTCCCCTTTTGTTAACAGCAGCAGGATCGCTGCGACTGCGTCAGTCTTGTTGTGCTATAGATTCTAATCTTAGTATAATGCAGTTTGCAGGCATGTCAGCGTACCCAGAGAACTGTCATTCAGTTTTCATTATGATCAGCCTACACTGTTAGTTTTGTTGTACTGATCCATGGAAAGTGTATGTTTATATTGCTGTGAATGATCTCTGCTAGCTTCAGCACTCGTTTAGATCATAGTGTTTGGCTGATGCTGACAGAGATACACAGAATACATAATGCATTTTGTATATCCAGATGCAAACCCCAGAACGTTATTACTGACTGTAATTTGAAGCTTAAAAGTAACTGAACATTCTGAGCAAACACAAAGGGGGATATTTATAAGAATGGAAAAAGTTTTCTCCTGGTGTATCGATATACCTTTAATTAAGTTGAAAATATCGATATCAGCGACATTGATATTTATTAAGCCCCTTATGGCCTTTTTTATTGCTGAAACGTGTTCGCCTGGTTGAGGGAGGTGAAAAATCCATTATTCCCTGTGAAGATGATTTAGAACATTTTTTGTAAGTCTAAGGGTGAAATTTAATATGGTCGGAAAGACCGCTGTCGGTATTTCAGAGAATCTCGCGCGAGATCTCGGGTTGATCCCGCGAGATTCATGCGCGAGTTGTTGGATCGAGTTTTTCGATCAAGTTTTTCAATGGAAAGGTAACCATACTACTATGGCTACCTTTCCATCGAAAAACTCGATCCAACAACTCGCGCAAGAATCTCGCAGGATCAACCCGAGATCTCGCGCGAGATTCTCGGAAAGACTGATAGCGCTTTTTCCGACCATATTAAATTTTGCCTTAAGTCAAAAAGATCAGCGGTATTGATGGAAAAGGAGCCCCATTGAAAGTAATGGAAATGGGAAAATTTATAAAAGTCTTTTCGACCCATTTCACCATTTTTCACCGCATTACGGCCATTTTTTGCTTTTCGCTGCATTTTCGATTTCCCTCAATTTATGTAGTGCTGAATAAAATTTACGGATAGGTCAAAATGGCCTTTATAAATTCCCCCTTAATATTAGCCCCTCATGTTTGAGTGACTAACTGATTAATGTGATCAATGATGATCAATTTAATGGGTCACGGGATAGACTGAGTATGTCCGTAAATATATATCATTGTGCATTTTATTTATTGCGCATATTTATGGTCTGCTGTGTTTTACAAAGAGTAACCATTCACTTTGGCCCCAGAGCTTACAATCTAGACCAGGGGTTCTCAACCTGTGGATCGGGACCCCATAGGGGGTCGAATGATGATTTGCCAGGGGTTGCCTAAGACCATCGGAAATATAGGGTTTAAATGGAGTTGTCCAATAATAATTAATGAATGGGGGCCACCAAATCACAGGGAATTGAACTAAAGAGTCACAGCAATAAAAAGGTTGAGAACCACTGATCTAGACAGTCACACAGTCTAGGGACAATTTGGTCAGGCCTGAGAAGAAACCAAAGTATTCTGAGGAAGTAGTGAGTGTCCATCTTTTATTTAAAACCATTGTGGTAGCAATCAATACAGCAGTGATCGTCCTTGTACAATCACCACTGCATTTATCATGTGTTGCCAGGGGGAATTTTTATAAAAGGGAGAATTGTCTGTAGATTTTTATCATTTATTTTGTCGATATTATCTTACCAGTTTTTTAACTACAAGAAAATTGAAAAAGAAAATTTGTGTGGTATTATTTGTGTGGTATTATTTGTGTGGCATTATTTGTGTGGTATTATTCGTGTGGCATTATTCATGTGGCATTATTTGTGTGGCATTATTTGATGCTGTTTTGTCAGGATTTTGACTGGATTTTCTCATTTCCACCTCATCACTGCCCCATTGTAAATACTGGGTTACACCAGGTCAATAGTGACAAACAGTTAACAGCAAAATTACATTCTAAAAAAAAAAATGGTAAACATCGCTAGCAAGTTGAAATGAAAAAGTTGTGGCAGAAAAAAATGGACACCATAGAAAGTGTGCCATGGTAACATTTTATAAATAAGGGAAATGGTCAATAAATGGTAAAGTGCTGGTGCATGACTGCACACACACACTATTGTAACCATTAGCATGCACCTGATGACTAATCCAGTCTGCAGCAAGTAAATTTTAGGCTTACTTGCCAAGACCGATTCAACCACATTGATTAATTTCACCCCATATTTTTGTTTCCCTGTACTTTTTGATTTCCCTGAAGAATCGATAAAAATGTTTCCCCATCAAAATAAAACATTATAGATAAATATCGATCTGTTATCAGGGGCACAGTTTGCAATGCTTCTCTATTTGGGTTTCTTTCATTACAGATCAATATCGATGTCTCTTTTAGATGGGAAAATATTTTGGACTTTGACTAAATGAAGGGACCATCTCCATAGGGAATAATAAGTTGACGCCGGCCTGAGGGATACAAATTTTTTTGAACAGTTTAGTAAATAGAAGAAAATATTGTTGAATATATCCTGTTTCTCCTGCAATTACTAGTTGAAAAATGTTTGACTTTAGTAAATGTACCTCTTTATGTGCCTGGTTTAAAAGGGAGGATCTGACAACCCTATATTTTAAGGCAAGCTTTACATTTAGATGTATACACTGATACATTTGGCTCTTTCCCAGTATGCACCACTGCCTTTCTAGCCTACTTTCTGTTTTTTAATCCTCGTTTGCCACAAATATTCTACACCACCACAATGTGATGCTTTTTTTCAACCTAACAGTACTTATCTACATATTCTATTTTACTTAAAACTGTTTGCCAATACTGACCTGACATAAACCATTAATGTCTAATGAACAGTGACAACATTATTCCAAAAGTGGAAAAAAATCAAAATAGATTTTTTTCCTTTTATATCTTTCTTTTCTATTTTGCAAATCACAAAAAGGCAAAACAGGTATTTCTACTTTAGTAATCATTTCCCTAAGGCTACACCACAGGCTTAAAATGCAGAGGGTACATACTTTGTTATGGTCCCAGAAGTGTGGTGCCTAGTATATTTCTAAGGAATAATGAAATGCACTGCAAAGGTCCTTTGTACCTCATAACCCCACTTTTTTCAAGGAGGCAAGTGTATGTGTATATGTGTGTGTGTGTGTGTGTGTTTATTGGATCCCCTCCCCTCACCAATACTCAGATGGAGCAGTAGGGTAGGGAAGAATCAGTAAAGAGAGGGGGTCAATACTGACCCCTTGACACCCAACCCTTAGCTGGTGGGGGAGTAAGGGTCAGCACAGGGTGAGGGTAGTGTAAAGGTCCCCTGCATTGTATTTCATACATAATACATTGAGTGATTAGAGTAGAGAGGAAAGGGAGTGGGTGTGACCCACTCCTGGTATACATGTCCCCTACCTTGCTTTTTGGATACTTCGTTGCTGGTTTGTAATGTTAAGATACTTTGTTGTTGGTTTTGTTAAGGGAAATTTGGGTCGAAAAACAAAAAATCAGCATAAACCCATTTCAGGCTATTTTCAGTATATTTTGAACCTATTTTAACACATTTCAATGCAATTTTGAAGGAGTTTTCTGATTTCAAACTTATCATTATCCCATAGAAAATAATGGTTTACAGCAGGTCCGCAGTAGCATTTTCCAAGGATGTTGACCTAAGTGTGTTTATAAATATCCCCCCACCTGTGGGTATAAATACCAGTAATAGTTATTGGTGCAGGTTGGAGGTCATTGAGAACACTGCACAGAATTAACACCTGTTTTACTAGGGTAGATGAATGGTTGATTGTATACAATTACACATCTCTAAGCAGAAGGACCTTTGGGTGCCCCCAGGCTGAGAGATCTGTCACTTTGCATTTGTGAAAGTTCATTTTCACATGGGAGTGGAATCTGCTCACTACAGAACATCAGCTGCACCTCTAATCCCATTGCTGATGACAAGAGCTGTTGCGGCATATTGCTGAGTAAAGCTCTCTGTGACCTTTGAACAAGAAAACTCATTTATACAATTTAATTTCTGCTTCCGAAAAACTTATAAGCATTATTATAATATGCTCTCAGCATACAATTAATCTCACAACTGGAACTGAAAAGAGGAATGTAGAGGAGATTAATTCTTGAAATCTGTTAACATTTAAATGTCCTGAAATGTCAAAATTATAGAGAAAAGCATTAGCACTCGTTAACTGGTGGGTTGCTAAACTACAAATCCCACAATGCCCTGAAAGTGAATTCTTGAGGGGAAATTTATAAAGGTCCTTTTGACCTATTCACCACAATTCGATCCATTTCTCCACTTTTTGAGGCATTATCATTCTTTTTTTTCTTTTTGCCACATTTCTAATTTCCCTCAATTTATATAGTGCTGAATAAAATTTATCGATATCTAAAAAGATAGATAAATTTCAATGCGTTAATACCGCCACACTTTACATTAATTTCATTGGAGCTCATTTTTACATTAATATCGATATTGCTGATATTTTCCATGGGGACTTGGGAAAAATGTTCTAAACCATCTCCATAGGGAATAATGGGTTTTTGCCTCCCTCAACCAGGCGAGCACTTTTCTGAGATAAAAAAAGGTCACATATTGGTGATATCGATATTTTCAACCTAATTAAAGGTATATCGATATCAATATACTAGGAGAAAACTTTTTCGATTTTAATAAATATCCCCCTAGGGGGGAAATTTATAAAGCATTAGTAACTTCATTTCAAACTTTTTAATTCAATTAATTTCAAACTAATTTCTTTTCCCTCTGCTTGAAAAAATTTGCATATTAATTAAAAAGCAGGTAAAACAAATTCACTTTGAAAAGAATAGAAATCAATTAAAAAAAAAAGCCAAAAATCACATTTAACGATTAGCTAGCTACAATAATCCTTATTGCAGCAGTAACTAAAGTGTTAAATGCTATACTTAGCATGTACTAAGCTCCCCTAGAGTGGGGGTCCACAGGATCTGCCTGAGAGGAACCTTTTATACCCCAAGCCTCTTCCTGAGTGGTTAATTGATTAGAGGACATTAACCAATCAGCAACAGGCAAAGGCTATATCAACCTTACCAATGACTGCAGTTCCCTCTCGGGTAGGATCCTCAGCTATTAATAGCTGGGTGTCCAGTGGGATCCCCTCCTGGTAAGGCTAATTTGTTTAATCAGAAATTTTTTTTGACAATTTATAAAAAAAAAATATATATATTATATTATATCTGCATTTTGGTGCTATTCTATAGCTTTTTGAATGAGTTTTCCGACTCATTACTGTCCTATAGGAAATAAATGATTTATGCCAATTCAGGACAGGCTAACAATTATCAGCTTAATCAAACTGAAAAAAGGATGCTGCTAATTACAAACAAGTCAAAATGTGAAAAACAAATAAAACTTAACCACCTTTCAACCTGTTTACCTTTGTATAAATTACCTCCCAGAGTGCTTTGGAAGGGTCAAACAAGGAAATTACCTAAAGACCCCACAAGCATCTGCCAATAAAAATTAATTACTAATACAGTACATTAAACTATGGCACACATGACTGACTGTTTCGATCAAATAATAGTTTAAGCCAGATTTGGTGGTTTTGGCAAAATTGAATTTAAAAAAATCATATTTTTATACCAGCGATTGTGGGGTAAAGAGGAAGAAATCCTGTATCATTTCACCTGGCAATGTTTATTAGGTCCATTTTATTTATTTATTTTTTTAATTCAGTTTTAGCTAAACTGTTTGCCATGCCAGACATAATTTTGCAGTGAGAATAGCTAAATTGAGGCAAAACTGATAAATATGAATCACAAATAAAACAGAAATGATTTAAATAGGCAGTTTCCTTTAAGGTTTTACGTTTTATTATTCTAACATTTTATATTTCATTTTTTGATGAATAGGTGTAAAACAAATAAAAAAGAGCAAAAGGGAGAGTTTGCCACTTCATACATGTTTTGATATGTGTAGAGCTTTTACCTCAGTAGAAGTTTTCCATAATTCCCCCACTAATTTGAATGTGGGCAGCAGAAACAAAACCACATGAATGTGTCACCTCTGTGACTTAGTCATAAAATTAGGAATGTTGCATTTTCACATACATTTTTTGTTTTGTTCTCATGTTTTTCTGTTGTTTTAATTAAAAAAAATCATTGAAATTATTAGGGAAAGGGTTTCTGGAAAATAGTAATTTAGAGTTATCAGGGCCGTTCCTAGGGTAAATTTCACTCCGGGCGAGAGCTTAAAACTTGCGCCCCTCGCCCGGAGTGAAAATTTGTGTGAACGGGGGGGGGGGGGCTAGTGGTCAGAGGTGAGGGCGCCCCCTCTC